>NW_011627253.1:7178-37847 GCF_000204515.1 Acromyrmex echinatior | reverse complement strand
TAAGAAATGTATAAAAAAATTATTTTTCCCGAAATATTTAATTGGGATTTGTAGTTGAGGGTTTTAAGAAGCTTCATGAATTTCTGCAGATTTTTCAAAGCATTTTTACCGTTTAAAAAAGGCACAGGATCTAAAAGACCATGGTTTACAGATTTAAGGTGCCGAAACAGAGGGTTACGGAGTAAGGGTTAATTTTCATAAAATGGTCCTTTATAACTAGTTTTCTTCATTGGGAGTTTGCTTTTATGATCACACAAAATTCAGACCCGTAAAATTTCCTCCTCTTTCTAATTCCTTGAAATGACCTTGAAGGTCATGATCATGGTCATTAAGTAATCCCCGCCGAACCTCACAACTTTGGTGTCGAACATTTTTGCAAGAGCACATAGTTTTCAAGATGTTTGGATTTCATCTTGACATGATCTTGACATTGAGGTCACGGTCAAGGTCATATTCGGACGTAAAATTTCTTCCTCTTTCCAATTGCGGTGTGAAAAAAGGGGCGTTCCATTTGAAAATTTTGACTTCATCTTGAAATGACCTTGACGGCCATGGTAACGGTCATGGTCAAGGTCACTGTTGGATGCCCCCCTCGAAACCCTACAACTTTTGTCTGAAACTTTTTCTTCTAGGATGTGTAGTTTTCGAAATATTTGGAGTGGGCAATTAAAATGGGACACCCTATATATATATGATCGTATTTACAAACGCAATCAGAGAAGCGTAGGCAAAAATTTTGGATGCTGTAACGGTTAAGGAATTATTGATTAAGAGCCGGAACGTAGATAACATTGGCATAATCAAATAATGAAATAACGAGTAATTGAGAAGTGAGGAGTTTGAGAGCAAGAAAAGGACGAAGGAGATAAAAAAGATGTAGACGGGCGTAAACAGCCCAACATTTGACGGCCGCGTGTGATTCGAATGTCCATGAAGAATCAATCTAAACAACAAGAATCTTAGTAGAGGAGGAACGAGGAATTGAACGAAGTAAAGAGAAATATTGAAGGATTGAATATGGGATAATAATGTTGAGGAATTGACAATTAGCAAGGATGATTTAAAGAGATTTAGATGCAGCGAATTATTAGTAGACTATCTGACAATAGATCTTAAATCTTTATTTAAAGCGGAACAGACTGTTACAGTATTGAATGGTTGAAAACAATTACGTCGTCTGCGAACATGAAAATCTTGAAAGATAGAGAAATATTAGACAAATCAGAAATAAAAATATTAAAAAGTAAGGGTCCAAGAATGGTTGGTATCTGGGATAATTCCGAAAGAACTGCACGAGGAAACGAGAAAAAAGGAAAAGGGTTATATATGAGGACTTGCTGCGATTTGTAAGGAACGAGCAGATTAGCGAGTGGGCCGAATAAGATAAACTGCATAGCTTGAGTTTGACTAAAAGTAGATCATGATTGAAGGTATCAAAAGTCTTTTTTATAAAAACTTTTTATAATTTTGTATTTGCCTATAATTGTGAATTTAAAATCCATTTAATGCTCCCAATTAAAAATATTATTAAACAAAAATTAAGCAATATTAAAAAAGAATGTGGCGAAGGGAATAAAAAAGACTTAGTATTATTATATAAGAAAATTCATTTTAAAATTTTTACCTTAAAACGATAGAAGCTAATAACAATTGATGTAACAGTGGCCAATGGTATGAAATCTGTTGGGTATATTTCGAATCTCCGCAAATGTCTGATGCAATATGGATAGTAATAAAAGTACATAAGAAAGCCCCATTTGGTCAAAGCATACAGGCAAGAGAGATACGCCCTAGATTGTTGACGAGGATATTCGAACATGCCTAAGCTGAAGAATGAGCCAAAGATCAATAATGGTGTCAGCGCTCTTTCTAGCGTCTCTATCATAGTTTCTGAGTCGTCGGCTAATATTTTAATTGAATTAGTTCTTGCTGCACGAGACACAAACACATTTTAATATTTTTTATAACGTTTTTAGAAATAGTTTTTGCAGTTTCTCTAGGAACTTTGTGGGTACTACACTGTAAGATATGTACACTGGAGGATAACATATTTATATGCCGTTTAATCAGTAAATAATAGGATGGACATCTAGATTAGATTATCTTTCTTTTCGCGGAATTTTTATTTATAGATATGTAGATTGAGGCCATTAGATGTAGATCACTCTTGAAAAAAAAATTCATATTTTTATTCAGAAGGGTATCAAATTAATAAAATATTTAATAGTTATAATTGATCATAAAGATTACATTATGGACGATATTATTTTATTTCGGTATCGTTTTATACGTTTTAATTTTGATTAAATTAAGTAATGACAATTATTTACAATTAGATTCCATATACTAATTGAATCAGTTTACCAAATGCTTCTTGGATTTAATTTCAATTGAGCATGATATTGACTTTTTTCATGAAAATGATGAAATCTAATGATATTTACTACCTCATGTAATAGCCATAAGGCAATTCTTACAATATTACACTTTGAATAAATTTTTATAGGTATGTTACGTCCAAACCCTTGAAAATTTGGTCAAGGAGACAATGAGGGAGAATGGAGAGGGTATGGAAGGACGGTCAGACTCAATCTCACAGGTATACGCGCGGAGGCGAACATCTGTGAGTCGTACGCACCTTTTAAGTCTCGGAATGTGGGTCAACGTCTGAAGGGACACTATGACACTTGTTCCGCTGGACAGTGCGAACGTCGGTCCTACTTTTTCGGTCAAGGAACTTAATCCCTTTGACCCGGGACTGGATCTCGTGCGATCTCAGGTATTCGAGGGAAGTGAAACACGAGAGATGATGTTAATAAAAGACAGAGGAATAAGTTACGTTTATTAATAAGATAATAAACAAAGGATTTTATACATTATAACTTCTCTTTACATAAAAAATATATACTATCTATAGAAAAAATATATACTATCTTGTGGATGAATGCGTGTATGTGGGAAACGCGGGTAAATGTATTTATGCAGAATGAATGTGTTTTTCCATGCGGGGAAACGCGGGGGGAGGGGGGTGGACTGAAAATGGTTGTGACTTACTATTAGCTGGTCTAAGATATCGGGTATATTCTAAACGGATGGCTAAGAAGATCCGTCGTCAGCGAAGAGCGTTCGAACGGAAGTCGCCGTGGCGTAAGGCTGGTAACTTCAGTTGCGATTTGATTATAAGTTCGCACTCGGACGGGATCGCGAACTGGCGTGATAGCACGGGTTATAGTAATTTTCGGACTGCCTGAGACAATGAGTAACTGAGTGATTTATGGTTTTCCTTAAAGAGCCAAGATTGCTCCGAGACGGATGACGAATTCTGTTATTTTCGCGGAAAATATGACTAGATAAGCAGATGGTTACCATGCTACCATTGTCAGTTACGAGTCTGGTTTCAGATAACGCTCCTGTTGGAAGTTATTCTATGCGTTTACGTTTTTTTTAAGTGCGACATGGCGCCTGTTTTCTAAGATAAAATTGTTAGTCAGTCTCGGATGATAAAGCCTAGATTTTTATTATTGCGTGACTTTGGTACATTTATAATGTCTTTGCAATCTTGTCTCTTTTCGAGTCTACATTAAGGTTATTATTCTTTCCAGGTTGATTGACATTTATGAGTTTTCACGGCGCCTGTCCGGTCCCTTTTTCAATTCTGTCAGTCCGTTATCAGAAGGCGCCGCTCGAGTCTCGTAGACGCCAACTATAGTCGCGGCGAAGAGAAAAAAAAATCGTGGCGTCTGTAGGACGTAACAGGTATATATATCCAAGTTTATGCCTCACATTTTATTAGTTAACGACATTAATAAAATGTGCAGCGCTATTGCTAATAAATAAAAAAAACAATTGACACTTGAAAAAGGCAAATACTAAAGAATCTTGCGATATGCATTATTTGATATATAAGGAAATACTATAATTATTTAAATATAAAATGCGTCATATAACATGGTTCAAAATACAAATTAAAAATAATGTGTGATTCAGAACTAATGCCTGATCCGTATTTAATGCCTTTACTCTATTATTACAAGGCACGAACGATTGTAAATGTAACTACGCTACATATATCTTTATATTTGTAAATACAAATGTGTTTAATGAATGCTTTTGCTTCTAATGACACGTGCTGGCTTAAGTTGAAACTGATAACTTCGATAAAATATTTGATATATTGAAGATATGTCCAATATAATGCTCTTTGTAATGTAAAGGTAAATAGAATTATTCTTATAACGATAATATAATTTATTAATGTAAACGTAAAACGTGATGTTAATTTTACTATTACTTTTTATTTAATAATTCAAGTTAATAATTCAACTATGTATTCTCTTTTTACTGTAGATTGGTGATTAAATTGTGTAAAATGCATTAAAATCGTATTTGTCACTTACAATGTCATGGTCTGTTTTTACCAAACATAATTATGGCAATAAAAAAGACGTAATTCCATTTTAGCAGATGCAAACTATAAGACAAATTTCATCAAATTAGCTTGTTTGAATATTTGGTTTCAAATGTCTTAAAATTTAACAACTTTTATTTTTATATTAGAAGGTACGAAATTAAATTTTTGTTCCTTAATAAACATTGTATTATTAAAACATTTACTAAATGAAAATATAATGATTCTTATTGCAGAATCAGAATTCAGATTTTCTTGAATCATACATGAATTTTATATTATTATTTGTATTTTGTAAGTATATGAGATATCCTTTCTAAACGAAATGTGTATCGAAAATGTTATAAACGTGTATAAACAATTTATGTATTTTATATTTTATGTAAAAGGATGTAATTATATTTAATATTATATTACATTTTATTATATTATTCTGTTCGGTACCTATATCGTTTACGGTGTCTAGTCACATCGCCCGATAAAGAATCGATCAATCCACGAGATATCGATTGTTAAGCGACGCATGCGTCGCACATAATCGATCAGAAACTCTCAGATCATCATGGCCACTCTCGACAGCACGTGTCTCGCCTTGTGCTAAATAATTTTTATCGTGCTACCGCATAGTTGAGATCCTTTCCGCATCTACTGTAAAACACGTTCGCTCGCATTTGAAGTCTGTTTAAATAAGGTTTGGAAAGCAGGGAAAATCTCATTTTTCTCGACCAAGTGCCCTCGAAGCAATCATACCGCGGGAAACGCTTGGACGATGATCGTATGACCATGCCACCACAAATTCATCCTGCATGCAGCAAGATCACCAAATTCTTTGTACATTATAATACTTTCTTTGTGTTCTATAATTTATGGTATTAAAATACATTGCATGAAAAATAATAAATTGTAAACATGAAAATATTCAAATCCAGCAAGCACAAAATTAAACGTATCATATCTCTTAGGTATAATTTATCACATAACAATAAAACTGTAATATAACACGTTATATTACAGTTATTTTGTAACTTGGTATTTAAAATAAAGAATAGAAATCGCCGTTGAAATCAGTGTGGGTAGTAGAGGACTCAAGTAAGTTTAACCTTTGATCTTTAGAGCTAGTCATTTCAAAATTATCGCGGTGTAAATGTTTAAATATGTCCGCATTTAGAATTTAAGCATAGAACCGTACGAAATTTGTCTTCAGAACCCTTATAAAAATAAAAAACGGAGCATAAATCGAATGAGAAAGTAATAGAAGCGTAAACAGAACTTTTAGGAGGCGAAAATTGAAACAACGGAAAGTAAAAAAAACGTAAATGCCTCTTTTACGTTTCATTGTTTCAATTTTTGTTTCCTAGAAGTTTCTTTTCTTTTCGTTACTTTTAGTACTTTTAGTACTCTCCGATTCCATTCGACTTACGCTTCGACTTTTATTTTCATCAGAGAACAAGTCCACTGATAACGTTTATGTTTGATTGCATTAGTGCTGACATTGTATAAGCGTGTTTCTATGGCTAGTGGTAGGTGAACTCATTCGGTGTACCGTGTTTTTGTGGCAGTGTAATGTAAGTTTTATGCACAAAGTAGAATTTTGTTACACTGCCTCAAAGGATCGGTGTATATAGGGCCAGTGTGATATTTAAAATTTGAAAATGAAAGTTGACGGAGAACAGAATTTTAGCGCGATAGTAGATCTGTTTGCGTTGCTTGCACTTTATGCATTCAGCATCTTTGTTTTTAAATGTGTTAAGAGTCCATTAATAAAAAGAGAGAAAAAACAGATAGATGGTAGTCCATTTCGTGGTTACAATATATTGGTTTTTTTATTATATAAATTTTTATTATTTTAAGCAAATTTGCAAAAGTAACGAACATCTAACTTTCACGATATCAGATAACGAAATGTCAAGAAGAAAAACATTTATCGAGAACAGAAAAACGGCTTAACCAATCTTTATACAGGATTTTGTAGAAGAAAAACAAGACAATTAGTATGACTATTAATATCAGCATCTATTGATTAATTATCGTCTCCATGATCATTATACCATATACAAAATGGATTGCCATCAATTTGAGGAGCCATTTATCTATGATGCCCATATCCTTCGAAAATCTATTTAAAATTCTTCTTGGAATACAAAAATCGTTAAATCTCTGTAAGAACCGAGAAAAGAAATTACAAATCCAGGAATCGAAATCGATATAAGTTTGATAACGTATTAGAATGAAAGTGCTCGTAATTTTTTTAAACAAATGAAACATAGTCATAACTTATTTCGATTTTATAATTAGAATGGCTTTTAATTAATACACTTGACATATAAGTTACATAAATATAATATAATATTCTAATATACATATATAATATATAATATAATATTCTAATTCTATAAAACAAAATTAATCAATTTTAATTGATAATTCGTATCTTTGATATCATGAATATATACAAAAAAGATCTATGTTATGCTTTATTTTTTTATGAATAGCTATAGCGATCATTATAACTTAATAATATTATACTCGACAAAAATATACTGGTTATCCGGAATTAACGTTTTGAAAACTCTCAAAAAGATTCTAATAATATTGTTGAGGATTTATGAACTTACTGATTAGACTGGTTCTAATTGCAGAAAATTTTATTTATTGCATATAATAAAGTGCGTACAAGCTTTTCTTTTACATGCCACCTTCACACGACGGCCATGATCGATCCTTCTACATCTCGATGCGAGTTTTCGCACGCTGCTCCCTCTGATGATCTAATTATTTCTCATAGTGCTCGAACACTATGGCCGCTAGGCGTCTCCAATCGTCGGTTCCAATTAATTTAAATAGTTTTTTAGTAGATTTAAAATTAAAACTTATCTTATAACAAAATCTGAAATTAAAATAAAGTTAGAAATAGTATTAACTCCCTTACACTCTGACCCACCTTGAAAGGCAAACTTTCAAATAAAATTTTAGCGATCCACGAAATTTTTGATAAAGATTAACTACCTAATATCAAAATATAAGAATAATATAGAATAATTAAATCGGTTACTAATTAAATATAGAACATTATAATTTGATACTCATTAGGCCTTAAATCTCCTCATTGGTCCCATAGTTCAATGGAAGCGCACATAGTTTTTCTATAAGCCTTTTATATATTCCATGTGCTGTCTTGACAGCGGTCACCCTGGCCACACGATCACTGCCCAGGTGAAATTCAATTACAAGTCCCAAACTTCATTTGCTAGGAGGATTTGATTCGTCCATCAACAAGACCATTGTACCTACTGTTAGAGCGGTTGAATCATGATACCATTTGGTGCCCATTTGCAGTTGATGCAAATATTCTCTTTGCCAATGCGACTAAAAATGCTGACGAACTCGTTGCTGATGTTACCAATGTGATAAAGTGTTAACAGGCATGTTTAGCAAATTTCTCTGAGCAGGCTCGACTTGTGATTCTTCGAGCAGAAAGGGAGGGGTTAATACAGTCAAATCGTCAGGAGAAGATAAAGGAACTAAAGGATGGGAATTAAAAATTGCTTATATTTCTGTAAGCAGTGTGCTGAACTCTTCGTACGAGATCTCGTGTGATAGCATACAAATGCCTTTTTAGACGCCTTGATAGCAGCTTCCCATAACCCTCCGAAATTTGGAGATCTGGGTGGTATGAATTTCCAGTCAATGTTCCTTGAGGCTAAGCGTGTTTTAATTTCGTCTGTTATAAATTGTCTTCTATAAATTCTTCTATAAATTGATAGGGCTCCGTCAATTCTCTTGCTGCTCCAACAAAGTTGGTCGCATTATCCAAGTATAAAGTAGTGCAAAGACCCCTTCTAGCAGTAAATTTCCATAATGTCAAAAATGCTTCGGTTGTTAGCTTCGTGACGGCTTCTAAGTGGACTGCTTTAGTGTGAAAGCAGACGAACAATGCAATGTATCCTTTCGATAAAGATATCCTATCTCTTCTTCTTCCTTCTCGAATTTGGATAGGCCCAGCGTAATCGACGCCACTAAGCGGGCCTCACAATTCTTTGCAATCAATCTTTAGGTAGATCTGCCATGGCCTCTAAGGATTTAGGCTTAAGTCGAAAGCATTCTAGGCAATGTCTAGTGACCTTACATGCTTCCTGTCTACCTGCTAATGACCAATATAGCCTAATAGCTGCCAAAAGTTGTTCTGGCCCGCAATGTAATAGCCTTTTGTGTTCTTCGTATGAGAGTGGTTATATGGTGTTTCAAAGGTAATGTATATGGATGTTTTTGATCTACATTGATCTCAATATGGC
Source organism: Acromyrmex echinatior (assembly GCF_000204515.1). Next base: position 29,147 of record NW_011627253.1, on the reverse strand, counting down.
GTATTCTTCCTCCCATCCTGATCAATCATTGTTCATCAAAGAATGAACGTAGTGAAGACCGGAATCAGTTGAATATAGGGATAAGTAGAATAATCGAGGACATTAAAAACAAAACACGCAAGACACGCGTAAACGTGTCTGAGCACACAGCAACGACAACTGCCGCTGTAATATCTTGTTGCGAACACATCTATGATAGAAGTTTTGCCACAATTTTAAAAAATCGTACACCTAAGTAAATATTTTTATTCTTAAAGTTTTTGTTTTACAATCGTATATGATTGTCTGAGATATTTGATTTCTACTTAGATAATAAGTGTAGTTCTTACTTAATAAAGTCCAACAGATTTTTTTGTTTATGTGTCTTTGTCATCGTATATTGTTAATGTTTTTAAAAAAATGAACGAATGGGGATAGTAGACTAATCACAGCATGGAACTGTATGACTCATTTAGTGACGACTTTTATAGTACTTACTCAAAATTTTATTTCTTTAAAGAGACTTTCCTCAGTGGTAAATGTTATAATGTTTAGTTCCCTCATGTCCAATCTCGAAAACTAGACTTATTCGACGTATTTTCACACGAAATGAACAAATTTTGCAAAAAGAAGTATTGTTTTGTCCTGCGAAGCGAATGTTTGTATTTAAAATATATTTTTATAAAAGTTTTATTAATATGTAGTCAAAAATATAGCTTAAAATACATTAATTTTTATTTTAATAATCTTAATCGAATTATCCCGATCCCGAGGCTAATTGAATCAGATGGAATGCATTAGAAAAATGAATTTTTTTCATATTAGTTATCAGTTTCCCCTATTATTAAAATATTATTAAAAATATATGAAAAGAAAGAGCATAAAGAACCACAGCACAAGATGTAGTTAGTGATATTTAATTATTCTTGCATTACGAATTACAATAAAAACATTAAACGTTTCGGTCACAATCTGGCCATCTTCAGTAAAATTATTAGGTGTTGGAATTAATTCGTAGCGTTTTTTAATGAAAGAATGTTATTTATTTCACATGAGCATTAAAAAATACATTAATGAAAGTATTTCCCATCACTTGTAAAACGCTACGAATTAATTCCAACACCTAATAATAATATTCTTAAGACGCAGAGTTACATCAAGTTGGAATCAAATTCAATCCTCGTGTGTTATAATTGTAAAGATCGTGTTTGCATCAAAGCGACGCTGCTTCATATAATAATGTTAAAACATCAGAAGTCATATAGTAAAAAGTGTAGAACGAGAATTTCCAGATTCTAATTTACAATAATTTATTTAATTATTAATATCTTTTAAAACGGAGTATAAAACAAAGGAAACATTACCTGTTTTACAGCAAAATAATCGATGAATTAAAAGTATATTCATTTCACAGATAGAAATTTGTCGTGACACTATGTGTTGTTATTGGTCGTATCACATATTTTTCGGCTATTTATATCCATGAGTCAAATAGTTTAGAAAATTCTAGAATTGTTTATTAAGTGCGAGGGAGATCTTTCTTTAGAAGAGGAAGATAAACATTAGGCAAACCTTCAGTATCACTTTGTTTATTGATCCCACTTATTTGGTTTTTAATGTGTATCATTTCTGAAATTCTTCGTTTCATCAATGATTGTTCTGTATCTAAAATTTTAATGTTATCCCAATCAAAATCATGCATTTCATTCACACGGTGACGTGAAACAACTGATATCTCAGAAGTAGATTTCCTAATATCAGTCTTGTGTTTTTTACATTTTTAAAATATTATTAGATAGTCAAATGTATGTAGACTATTAGAATACATTTTTTCGATAAGTCTCTTAATTTTGTCTGTAAAAATTCGAAATTAAAAAATGAGTCTATTAGCCCCAGTCTCCTCTAATGTAAGCAGCTTGCTCTTGCGATGATGAACCTCCTTTCCGCTTTGCAAATCTTCTAGCTCTCTTCTGTATATTTGACATTACACTAATCTGATGATGACAATGGTAGCTTGCTCTAATTCTTCGATCGTTATAGATCCCTTTTTTTAAATACTTCTTAGATTATTTATAAATCGCATTGTAGTACGCGATGACTCTTCTTAGTTTAGTGATAGAAGAAAATTTATACAAAATATCATGTATATCCGAGATAGCGGCTAATGTAATCTTTTCTTTAAGTTCCTGTATGTCTTTTAAATTATAGACTTCTTAAATCAGCCGTTTATTGATACATACTAAGTATAGAGGACCTTGCCACCATAAATTCTTTAATTCCTCAGTAGTTATGCCCCTAGATAACAAATCCGCTGGATTGCTACTTGATAGTACTTGATGATTCCAATCCTTACTTGAAGTGTGTTTTTGTATGCCAGCTACTCGGTTCGCCACACATTTTCAATTTGTGAGGCGTCTTAATTAAACTTAATACAATGGTAGAGTCAGTCCAAAAACTCATGCTGTTATTTTTGTTAGACAGTACACGATTTATACTGTTAACAATTTAATTTATACTGTTAAATAGCTTGGCTGCCAGATATGCAGCAACTCCAACCGGGGTAATGTAACTGATTTTAATAGAGCTATTCATGATTTGAAACACATTAAATGTGCAGTAGCTTGCCCTCTTGATTTTGACAAGTAAATACATGCTCTATAAGCTCTCTCTGAAGCATCATAAAAAACGTTAAGATCCACTAATAGGGATGAATTGTTTAAATTACAATTGCGTGACACTAATAAAATTTGAACCGACTTTAGAGAACTGCAATATTTTGACCAACTGTCTTGTAGACGGGGTGGCAATTCTTTGTCTTAGCTTAGTTTCTTCTTCCACAGTTGCTGCATCAATTGGTTCACTATTACTAACACTGGCTCAATAAACCCCAGAGGTCAAAGATTTTTTTAGATCGAAGATAGTAATTGCCTTTTTATTGTTGATGGTTCTTCCATTATTAGTATCTCATATTGCAAATCCCCTTCTAAGTTCCAACGCAGTCCAAGTGCCCTCATGTTTATTTAAAATTAAAAATTCATCCTTCTTGAGCTAACAAGCTAAGCATTCTTCTATTATTGTTTCTCCATTTACGCAGATAAAATTTTCCTTGCTGTAATAATTCCATTAATTCTTATTGTAACCGGCATGCCTCTTTCTCAGTGTGCGTTTCAGTGAGCAGGTCATCCATATAGAAATCACATTGTAACACCCTTGCAGCTACAAAATACGTGTTACTTTCTTGAATTGCTAGCTCTTTCAAGCGTTTGATCGCTAGAAACGATGCCGAAGAAGTGCCACATATTAACATATTCGAGCGAAATGTCCGGATGTCTTTGTCGCTATTGGATCTCCATAAAATTCTTTGAAGATCCCTGTTCTATTCTCTCAAGTATTTGTCGATACATCATTTCCAAGTAAACAGTTAATACGTATTGATGCATTCTAAATTTTACTAATAATTCGAATAAAGTATCTTGCAATAGAGGTACTACTAATAGCTTGTGATTTAACGACACTCCCGATGCTGATAAAGCTGAATTAATATGTTTTATTTTGACTGATTCCACTAACTAGAACATTTACTGATTTATCAGATAGGTATAGTTTATTGACTAACACCTTCGTAATTGGATTGCGATCCAGGATCTAAAAGAGCTCTACAAAGGCTTTCTATTAGCATCAAAAACTTGCGCCAACAACAATATATGCCGCGAATTTTTTGCACAATGAGTAGAGACTATGAATTGTCCTTATTTGTTTCTTCATGACCTTCGTTTTCCTTCTGATTGTCTACATGGAAAAGTGAGTTATGCTTGGCTTGGCACACCTTACATCCTGATGAATTGCATTCTTTACTCCAATGGCCTTTCCGCAAGCAATTCTAGTAAAGCTTTGAGTGCCTTATTTCCTTGATGCGCGATAGTATCAGTAACTTCAATAGTTTTTCACAGTTGAATATATGATAATGGCCTTTACAATATTCACATTCATTGTTACTTGTAGAAGCTAATGACAACGATTTCTTTGGCCTTTTCTCATTATATTTACGTGCTTTAGTTCCCGATTTTTCCTTTTCTACCATTTCAAGTATATGGTATTTTCCTGTCAGGAATTCAAACAGCTCGATCTTCAGCAATTCGTTTTGTCCCTTGGAACTAATATATGTTTTCCATTCCTTGTGTGATAATCCAACTTGTTGGCTGCTATGAATATCAATACTGCATTCCATTTATCTATGGGTAGCTCCAACGTAGCTAATACTTTAATGTGTTCTTACAAATTTCCTGATAGTTTGTTTGTTACATTTAACCATTGGCATTGTTTCTAATAGGTCTTTTAAATGTTTATTAATGATAAATCTTCGATTCTCGTAATGATTGTTTAACAACTCCTACGCTGTATGATAATTTTCCGCCGTGGTTTCCAATCCTTCTATGAACTGTAGTGCTTCATCTTTCAAGGTTCCTCGTAGATATTATAACTTCTGAACTTCTGACAGCGTTGTATCTTTGTCTATTAACGAAAGAAAGGCGTTTTTAAATTGCATCCACTGACTGCATTGCCCATTGAACGTCGGCAACGTAATTGTTGGGATTGTTGGGAGTTTTACACTCGATTTCACTGTCGGGTTCCTTTTCGCTATTGCCACTATCGCAGAGTTGTTTACAGGATTTAATTGTACTAGTTTTCTTTTAGCAATCGAGCTTAAAATAATTATTTTCAAATTCTATGTCTTCATCATTTTCTTCTTGTTCTATTTGTTCCAATTGAACCTGATTCTCTTCTCCTGAAAGCCTCTGTGTGCGTGTCTCCTTTATTGCATATTATTGTGAAATTTATCCCAGATTTCTGTTAATCTTTTAAGCCTTTCACTAATTTCCTGGTCGTCGACTTCTCTCGTCTCAAGGAAATTATTGACTCGCGAGTAGTCAGTTTAAAGCTATGCTGACTACGCCGAACCTTCAAATTTCTGAGTTCAGTCATTCTGTGTAGCAATTATCACCGCTTGCTATTATGATGTAAGGAAAAAACTGAGATTAAAATTAAAGAAACTCACTTACACGCTTTTGAATGCTGCTCTTTGTGCTGCCTGTTTATCATTACGCCTGCATGACTATGATTGCGTCTCAATTCTGTCTCTGATGCCTTCTAGAATGACTTCTAGAATAATTTTTACATGTAACAACGGTCACCGCTTGTTATAACAACTGCCTTGTTTTTGCCATTTGCCTTTGTCGATGCCAAACATCCGGCTCAAAGGACTATTTGTTGAGGATTTGTGAACCTAGTTAGACTGGTTCTAATTGCAGAAAATTTTATTTATTGCGTATAATAATCTTAAACTGCGTACAAGCTTTTCTTTTACGTGCCATCTTCACATGATGACCATGATCGATCCTTCTACATCTCGATCGATGCGAGCTCTCGCGCTGCTTTCTTTGGTGATCTATTATAGTTATTTCTCATACGCTCGAGCACTATGGCCGCTAGGATCTCAGTTCCAATTAATCTATGTTCTCTAGTAGATTTAAAATTAAAGCTTACATCTTATAACAAAATCTGAAATTAAAATAAAAAAAGTAGAAAAAGTATCAACTCTTTTACAAATATTTTTAACAATTCTTATATTTTAAATTTATAAAGATTTCTTTAGAAGAAATATCTTAATTTCTTCACATTTTTTAAGTTTTTTCTGAAAATTATAAAATGAGGAATCTTGTAAATTCTATTTTAGAATTTACATCTATCTATAAAGAAATTTAGAAAAGTTACAAACTTTCTAATTACTTCTAAAAAGTCTTAATTTATTTAAAAATTAAAAAAATCTTAAAAAATTTTAAAATTATATAAAAATTATGAAATATTCTAAAAATTACCTAAAAAATATTTTTAAAAATTGTCATAAAAGAATTTTTTTGAATGTCTCTATAGAATAGTTAAGACAACTATCGGATTTCGTATTGTTACTCACCGGAAGGATTATCGTGAATGGATCGTGCGCACCTGTAGCAGTTTGAAAAACATGATGTTGTGAAGGTTACTACTCGAATTCATAGAGATCTTCATATAAAAAAAGCTGCAAAACAACGTAGTAACAATGCAGGCGATGATGCAGAATGTGTATACGTATATGGCATCCATAATGCTCAACAAGCTGTCCGGGTTTAACATAAAGACCAAAAAAACTATTGTTGCAAATTGTTTGACATCACTAGTATTTTCAATACGCCTGACATCCTCCAAGGTAGTCCAGTATAACAGCCAGTAATCATTTCCGATAATGGCGACCTGACTGATGATGAAGATCATCAGCAGTACGGACAGCGTGAAATTATTGCCATCGTTATGCAGATATTCCTTATGCACTCTGCCGACTACTTGACCGTGTGTCGTCATTTTGACTTCCGGGTAGTTCTCCACGATATAATCCGAATCATCAGTGTTCGAGTACTGCACGATGGCAAAATAATAATCTTATTACTTGAATTTATTTCTCATAATAGATATAATCTGATAAAGTCAATTCAGTTTAAATCATTTAAAAACGAAGAAAATAATATTAAAAAAATTTGTAAATATTTGAAAACTACTTAACTTTTTTAAATCATAATTTGAAAACTTTTTCCGCATTTTATTAATTGATAATAATTAGTGAAGATTATATTAGAAATCTTTAATGCGCGAAAATACAGATATTTTTAAAAATCATTTTGTATTTTTATTTTTATTTATGTTCATTTTTCTATTTTTATTTAACATTTTTATTTTTTGTGCTATCTATTTTTAGAAAACGAAAATAATGTAAAATATTTTTTTTTAATTTCTATATTTTTTTTATTATAAATAATAAGTGATTTTACAGTGATGGAACTTGTAATTGATAATCTGTCTCGTTATTGTGATTTTCTTAGACATTTCCTACTCATGTCCTCTTTCTTTCTTTGCGCTTGATTCAAATTGTCCAACATCAAATTGTCCAATAAATTCGTTATAATTTCCTTGCATTTTCAAGAACCTTTAGGAAATAAAATCAGGATATTTATAATAATTTTGAAAATATTCAACTTTTATCTTTTAATTAATTATATGTAAATTACATATAAATTACATATTTAAAAGTTTCTGCTATTTTTTATTAAAAAAATCTAATTATTTATTAATTTTGATTATAAAATTATCTAATGTTATTAATAAAATAATGTCTATCTTCATAAGGCTAAAAAAAATTTAAAAATTATTCAGGAATAAGTTAATTTTGTCATTATTATATCTAAAGTCTTTACTTTTAAAACAAATTAAGAAACCAAACAATAAGATTGGAAACAAACTTTTAAAATTAAAAATTTTTTAATTTAATAGAGATAATTAAAAAATATTCTATATTACTAACTCGATCCGATACGACGATGTGATCCACCCTTTTAAGGAATTGCAGTTGATATATGACAAGTATCCTCGTCTTGCCATGGAGATATTCGGTGATGCACTCCCCATAGAGATGCCTAGCAACACTAGTATCCACCGCGTTCAAGGGATCGTCAAGCAAATAGATATCCGCTTGTTTATAAACCGCCCTCGCGACATTGATTCGCACTTTTTGGCCACTGGACAGAGATACACCTCTATCGCCGACCATTGTCATGTCTTCCTGCGGAAAAAATTGCCGGAAATCCTTCGTCAAGGTGCACACATTTGCTACTTAAAACATTTGTCACAATTGATCAAAAAGAAACTTTGAAAAATGTTAAAAATTTCAAAATTAGAAAATATTAGACGTTTTTCTTTTATTTAAGTGGAATCACATATAGATTAAAGATCCAGAAAAATTTATAATACTTGCTAAAAATATCTCTTCTTTTATAGCCAGTTACAAAAACGTAATTCATAATTGAATTAATTTAATGATTAATGCATAAGATTTGAAAAATCTAATTGTAAAAATTGTTACTTATTACATATAAAAATTCTTGATTCTAACGTGCAATAGCAGGAATATATAAACACTGAACAATATCCACAACAATTACTTTGGACCATGAAAATTACTTGCATGTATCTAATCTTGTTGTAATAGGACTGGCCAAACAGTATATTGTCCCTTACAGTACCATCGAAAAGCTAGGGTTCTTGACTGGCATAGGAGATACGCAAATGCGGATTGTCTGTGAAGTATCCAGTGAATAAATTGCTTGGAAAATTATATTAGGAGCCCTGAGTAAGAATTACGGAACCCGTGTCGGGATTTAACTCCTTCCAGTAGTAGATGTAATATAGATGATTTACCGGAGCCTACTGCATCGACTATAGCACACAGTTAATTTGGCTTGATAGTTAAGTTGATATTATACAAAGTCGGCGTCAATTGGCCACTGATCCAATTGGTGGAAACCCGCTGAAGCTTTACATGTATCGGATGATCAGATAATCTTTGATATTCAGAATGATATTCCTATTTCTCGAGATGTACTAATCTATTTGATTTTCTGTATTAGTTGCTTCCTTTGGTTTCTGAGATTTAAACTGCAACTTCGGTGTGTTTTCCGAGAAGCATGTCATGTTCACTTCATCCATCAGCAAAAAATTCTGTAAAAATTAAGCACACTTTAATAAGTACGTGACAATAAAGATATAACAATGATTACAGATATAAGTTCACTGTAAATTAGAAAATAATATGATAACATATATTTCCAATCTATTGAATGACACTATTAATTCACCCAGCAGTATTAGACTTTGTGGAAAGTCAACGCGACGATGAGTTGAACTATGTTAAAATATGTCGACATTTCATAGGTCACATCGGCAGTCAATTATTTTCCATTAAAATGAATGTTATCAGGGTGAAGTAGACAGTCAATCGTTCAGTGAAGGCTATGATGGCCAAATATGCAGCGCGCACATACGACGAGAATTTGATTTGCTTAATCTCCAACTTTCTGATTACTGACACAATCTGGCTGAATGGTTTCTCCCAGGCGTACATCTTCACCACCTGAACCAAGAATTATCATCTCATAAATTTGTTTCATAAAATTTTTTATAAATTTTTTTTAAATGATATTTGGATGTTAATATTATATCTTTATTCAGTCTTTATATCGTTCAAGAATAAAATAACTAAACAATTTCTTGAGGATACCTGTTATGAATTCCCAGCTATGAGTTCTCTCATCAGTTGCACTCTTCGGTCGGTCAGTGGCGCAATCATGGTTCTGAGTTTGAGATTCAAGAAGCTCAAAGTCCCTTGTACTGGGAGGACGATGTCCCGATGCTGATAAAATTCGAAATACCGACTTTTTGCCACATTATTGTTCCTATGATATTGTTTCTATGATAGCGGTCTGCAAATAAAAATAAAGTCCGGTCAACTTCAACAGACAATTATTTAAGAGCATTTTCGAAAGAAGTTAAAAGAAGAGGTCCTATGTCTTTATAGTCTAAATTAATTTACGGAGTTGTAAAACGTATATAAATAACTTATATACATATAATTGATATAATAGGTTTTCTTATTATATTATACTATAATTATTAAAATTATACTTATTTATACTTATCAATAATCTACAAAAGAGGTTTATAAATTTAAGTGATTTTTTTTTTAAGAGTATGATCAAAGTGCTGTTTAATTACCGCGAATACTTTCACGAAATAAAGGATTATCATAAAAGACATGATCCATGTAATTCAGGTACATTGATAATTGATCGAAGCGAATGACATCATTGCTGAGAAGATTCATGATCTGTCCGGTACCGGTTTGGTTCATGGCTGCTGTGTTGAACCGTAATAACTACAACAGTGTTGAAAATAATAAATTGAGTAATAGATCTTTTCATTTTTTTTCGCTCTGTTCATACATTCATCAATACATACAAGCACAACATGAATTTTTCTTTGATTGATTTTCACAAAAAAGATATACAAAACTCTCTATAAAAATTGTAAAAAAACTGAATAAAGCTTAATATATATTAGAATCAATCATCTCGTAATCAACCATTTCTAACATCTCTGATTGTGAGATACACACATTCCCTTACATTACTCTCTTTTTGTATGTTATTATTAATAATCGTATTTGTATAAGTACGTTTCTATGATTTTATAATGTTTAATAAGAATATAAAGTTTTTGATTATGTTATATTTGATTATATTATAAATTATAAAATTTATTTAATTATGAAATTATAAAAAATTATAAAAACGTTTTCTACTTGTTATTGCAATAAATTGCAATTTTTTACTTAACTAGATTTTTGTCTATTTATAGTTTCCCGGTAAAAAACTTTTTTTCATATGTAATTATATTTCATATATAAAAACATCACTATAAAAAATTATGTAAAAATTTACATAATTATGTATAATTTATTATAAAATTAAATGTGGACATATTCCGTATACATATATAAATCTTTGGAATATGTATTATAATATTTTAAAAAGTATTTGAATGCTGAACAAAATTATTGTTCTAGAATTTCTTACAGAATGATTCTTACAGAATCTAACGCGTTCAAAATATAAAATAACAAGTCAATAAAACTAACTTAATCTTTTTCATTTCTATAATCATTTGAAACTTTCAGAGCAAAATTTGTAATACATATTTTTTTAACATTTAATTTTTCATTTAAAAATTATAATTATTAATAATCTACAAACTGATATTATTATACTTTTTATCAGGTATAATAGTGCTGTTCTTTTTGTAAATGTATAATTGGAGGTAAAATGTTGTGTGGTCAATTATTCACAAATAATTTCCTGTCTTTAAAGTTAAGAGATCTGTTCTAATTTAAAACCTTTTAAGTTTAAATTTTTATAGCAAAATTGAAATATTTGTTTTTGTAATATTTATGTTATAATATGCAATATTGTTTGTATTTGTAATATTAATTTAAAAAAATATGACAAATGAATATTTGGCTATCTTTTTCAATGTAGGTATAACCTTCAATGCCTACCAATAACACGTTTGCTAGTATATAATATTCATCATCAAATAACTTTTGAGCGATCTTATCTCTTTTAAAATTAAGCAGCCCGATAAAACATTTTTTATACATAATTATGCATAAACGGTTGTACACAATTTATAACCGTTACAAATAAACTACATATAATTAGTCATGTATAACCGTTTATGTATAATTATGTACAAGAATTTTTTTACCGAGCTATTATATTTTAAAAGAAAAAAGATCACTCGAAAGACACGTCATTCCGCAATGAATATCATATCAGCAAACGTGTTATTGATAGTCGTTGAAGGTCATGCCTATAATGAGGAAAATATTAGGATAAAGTAATGATACCATTTGTCATTTTGAAATTAATATTACAATTACAAACAATATTGCATATTACAATATAAATATTACAAAAATAAATGTCTGGAAATTGCTATAGAAATAAAAACTTCAAGTTTTAGATTAGAACAGTTTGAAGTTTAAAGACGAGAAATTACTTGCGAATAATTGGTCTGTTCACATTTTACCTTGCAATTTACATTTACAAAACAAATAAAAAAAACAGTGCTATTATGTATTATAAAAAGTATAATATGAATTTATAGATCATTAATAATAGTTGAGTATAAAAATTAAATATTTAAACTTTGTTCAGCATTCAAATACTTTCTGAAATATATTATAATACATATTCCAAAGATCTTTTGCGTTGAACACAATGTTGTTGATAGAATTTGCATAGTTTGTCAAGATTTTGTGTAAATGTGGGGATAAAATGAGCAAAAATAACGTTTTTTGTTATTTTAACATTTTTTATAATAAATATATTATTTTTTATAATAATAATATTAAGTGAAATAAACTGATAAGTGTTTTAACATAAACATTTATAAAAGAGAAGCAAATTATTTTTAATCAAAGTGAGTCTTGGTATTCAATAATATTCATATATACAAGTGACAATATATACAAATATAATTATACAAATACAATTTTTTACAATAAAATAAAGAGTTGTTTTGAAATTATGTCTACGGAAACAATTATAACTTAATGGAAATAAATGATACGGTCATATAATTATCCTAAAATTTATTTAAAAACTCTTGAATTATACTTTTAGATCCGATAAACTTTATTTAGAAACAAGATTTTGTTTTGCTGTAAAAGATATTGAAAACAGTAAAAAATGCTGTTTTTTGTTCATTTCATCTCAATTTATCAAAAATTCTGATTACACAAATTTTACCAATGACATTGTGTTTACAAGAAAAAATTTTCGGGATATGTACATTGTACCTGAGAAAAGACTTTTTATCGAGTGTAATAAGCGTATGCAAACAACTGATAATGATAAACAATAAATGTGCAAGATAACAAATTCAATACGATGCACTATTTTTATTTCTTCGTTATTTCTTTAAGCACTAAATAAATTTTTTGCACTAAAGGAAACTTTTCAAATAATTTCTTAATTAATTACAATTAAAATCGGACATTAAAATTGATCACTTCGCCAAATAATTTTAAAATTGAATTCTTAATTATACATCATGAATTATATATGTGAATCCAATCTTATCCTAAATATGAAACATTGCATATTGATTCAACAATTCTGTAAAAGGAATGTACAATTAATAAGTTAATGCAAAGTAAACTTTTCCAATTAGAAAGAAACTGTTTTCTCTTTCTAGGAAGGGTTTAATTGGATAAGTGCATGGATTCACAAACAGAGTTGAGAATATAATGCATTACTTGCAACGTTGTTACTTTGTTTGTTACGTTTTTTTGGTAACGATCGTTACTTTTTTCTGTCTGTAACACTAACGGTAAGATTACATTTTTGCAGTAATGGTAATGATTTAACCGTTACTTTTATCATTACTTTAATTTTTATTGGATGAATTAGATTGGATTATATTTCGATTGCTAACGCTGAAAGATGTTTTACTTTTATATCTCTAGAAATGTATTTCTAACCACCCAAGTTGTGTCGTTGTTATAAAAAATAAATGAAATACTTAAAAATTTTTTTAATGCTCGTAAGTATATAAATATATATTTACAATTTAACATTGTATTATTTATAATAAGAGGTTATTAGTTGCGATAAATATAATTACAAAATGTTCACTTTCTCATTTTCATTTCTTAAAAAATATTTTATATTTTATATTTTTTAGACTGCATTCCAATAATCTCTATCTCTATCTAGTATTGAAAATCTAATTAATAATAGTAATTCACCTTACATGTATATTATTTTTCAGTGCTGAAAGTGAATCTTAGAATACATTTTTAAAAATGACATTAATGTTTAAAAGCCATATTTAATTTAAATTCGGTAATTGAGTTTAGCTTCCAACGATTGTTTTTGCCAGATTTGATCATTGTGTAAAAACGAATAAAATTAATTTTATCAATATTGTACGTGAGGGAATTAAATTCAACAATTTCTCGAAATGTAACTATTCGGTACTTTTTCAAATAATACGTTATTTTTTATAATGAATAACTAATGATGGTAACAAGTTATTTTTTTTAACAAAAAGTAACTACTGTAATGGTAACGCGTTATTTTTTTAAGGTAACATTCCCAACTCTGCTTACTAGTTAATTCGCATTATTACCTTCCGATAGAGAAGAGAACTGCAGGCGATACGTATCCTCGTGCCAACATGTAACGATTACATGACTGAGTGGTAACTGAGTATAATAACATAATGGCGATGACATTGGTAATGATCAAGAAGGTGATGTAGATCATCACTTCGTTTGAGATTTTATGTTTCGCGTTAGGATCACTAATGAAGTATTTGATGATTCAACTTTGCAAAATCGGTACCATTACGCGTACTACGCTACACTAAAAGGGAAAAGTTGAAATTTAATTATCTCTTCTCCCTCCAAATAAATTTATAAATTTAATAAATTTGAGAAGAGTGAGCAAAAGGAAGAGAGAAAGAGAGAGATAGAGAAATCTCAGATTAATTCAAATCAATTTTCTTCTTCTTCATAAGTATTAACTAAATCTAATTATATATAGGGATGCATCAGAAAAAGATTGCTGAATATCTGATTTCTGGCAATTCTTTCCGAATATCTAATGCATCTCTAAATCTAACAAAGGATTAATCTAATTAGAATAAATTTTTCTATTATTATTTCTTTCTTTTAGTGGAAATATCTTACAACACTTCTTTCCACATAAATACATTAATCTAAATTTCGTAAATATTAATATCACATGGTAGATATCTCTTTTTAAAAGTATCAATATACTTGGATAAAGAGCAGATTCCGATTATGAAATATGACAACGAAAAGGTTTTGTAGACCGTCTTGTATAATTTTGGACGAGATTCCTTTTTCAGAGGGACCTTCTACCTATTTTTTCCCTCAATATATTCCTAGTTCTTTAGTTTATCCAGCTTGCGATTCCAGTATCTGAACGAAAAAAATGCATTAGGATTTTAGAAAAGCTAGTATTATTAATTTGACTTTTTAATTTTTCTTTCTTTATATTTTGCTGCGTTCTCATTTTAAAGGGTTCAAAGAATATATATCTAATGTAAAATATTAGGGGGATCGGAAAGTAATGTCGTTTTTTTTAAAATTATTTTGGCATGACTTTGAAGTATACAATGAGCTGATAAATAACAAACGAATATTGACATGCGCAGAAACGACATTACTTTCCGGTCCCCCTAATAATAGTGCCGCAAAATAAAATAAATATCAAAATTATACGATATATGCATATAATATAAATTGCACTTGTGTTTTTAAAACAATTGTTAAGATTCGTTTATTATTCCATTATAGTGAAAGTGAGAACTTTAATTATTACAAGCGTCACTATAATATGCATTTACTTATGTATGTTTGTTGACATCAACAATACTCACTTCTCAAGATGATCGGTCAATTTTTCAGATTCGTCTGCCTTGATTGGTTGATAAATGTCGGATTCCTCCAAATTACGCTTGAAGCTTATCATAAATAGTTCTTGCATCCACCTATGCGCATCAAAAACAATCTATATAGATTTTACACTGGTATACTTCTTTATACTACGGTACAAAGAGTGTCCTGAAGCTATCTTTTTCTTTTCTTTTTATCAATAATGAGAAATATATAATACACGCAAACTCAAAGATTGTAGATATATATTTAAATATATTTAAATATATATTTTACATAAATTTTTAGCCGTGAATTGTAAGTACATTAAAATATCCCGAAATAATTATTTCTTCTCTTAGCATCAACATAATTATATATAATTCAGAGAATCAAAGGCTAAGTAGATACTTTATGAACACCTTAGATATATTTTCCATTGTAAATTTATTTTAACAGTGAATGATTAGAAAAACCATGGTTGTTTTTGTAGTCTAAGAAAAAATTAATAAATTTCCTCTTATATTCGATAATAAATATGTACGTACACGTACATATTTGTTAATAATAAATAATAACTTAATATGGCTCAGTTATACAAAGACATAGTTAATTTTTTAATTACTGCAAATGGCAACTGATATGTAAAAAAAAATAGATAAGAAAATGACTCGACGTAAGTTACACATTCTTTTGAATAGCAGGAAAATTTGCGAAATGCTCTCTTTTTCATTTTTTTAAAGTAAACCGTAAAATGTATTGTAGATTAAAAGTAGCTAACATAATACAAGCGAAAGTCTTCTGCATTTATTATTTTTGGAGAAATATAATTTTGCTTATAAAAAAAATTTTTTTTTAAAGAAATCTCTTTCTAAGAAAAAAATTTTAATTTTTCGGAATCTCTTTTTTTACAAAAATTTAGATTTTTCGTAAGAAACAATGTCTTGCATATTTTATTCTTTTTTTCTTTTTTTCTTTTCTTTTATTGAATATATTGAATCTTGATGAACGAGAAGAATAGAACACTGAAGACATTTGCGGTCTCTTTGGGGTTTGGCTTCATGTCGCTCGTCTTTATCCATATTGTCGCACTATCTCACAAAAACTGATACTTCTAGCTAACAAAAAAAAATAAAAACGATCAGCATTCTTATTTTCTTTCCCCTTTCTCTTTTTCTTTACCGTTTGTTCTCCTTCTCTTGCCGGCAATTTTTCGAGACAAGTTTTCAATAGTTAATCCTTTACTGAAATCATGTTAGTAACTGTACTGCTGCTTTTTATATTGACTTTAAACATTACTGGTGATATACGAGAAATATTAACGATAATTGTCCCGTACGTTGTTTGTATAAATACGTAATATGTTTCTTGTTTTTCTTCTCAAGCACGTGTTACATTTCACGCTATTTTTCCAAATAGTTTATTTTTTTTTTCTCTTCTTTTCTATTTGTATAGTAAAATTTTACTTGTTCTTAAACTTAGCCATTTAATAGCTATAATTAGATAGATAACTTTTTTATTAGTAACATTATATTGTATATTATTTTATAATATTATATATTACTTTAAACAATATTTAAAAACACAAACTTGACGACATAAGAGATAAATAAACTTAACTGTATAATAGTTATTAACATCTTATATTGTAGTCGATTAAAAATTTTTTAGGAAGACAGATTAATTCTTTGACGATAATTTAATTTAATTTAATTTAAAAAGATATAATTTTATTAGAATTCATTGTAAACATTAATTTCATTTGTTATATTATAATATTTATTAATCATGTATATCAAGTGAATGTTTACACAAATGTACATATACATAGAAATTTCATATTGCGTAGTTCGACTTTATCTACTACTTGAATTGTCATAAGCATTTTATCCCTTTAGCGGATAAAGTTATAGGAACACTTAGATGTAAATAGATAATACGCGAATATCTATAGTGTAGATGTTTTTGACATTTATCTACTTTGTGATATTTATGGATAATATTCAATAAATATCTAAGCCGATTAGGTTTTAGGTTTTAAGAAGATTTTTGTCCGCAGATTGATGCTCAGCAGTCAATGAAATAATTCGTAGAGCATCTGAAGATAAATTTAAGAAAGCCTTAAATATAAGGCCTGACTATGAATACGGGCAATAGATACTCTATACATATTGAGAGATGTCTATCATTAGATATGTCTATCAATGATTTGCATCATATATCATATCCTTGAGTATCGTAAAATAGGATAATTTTGACCAAAATTTAGGGTAACTTTGACTCAAACAATCTTTTAAAGAACTAATTACCTTGGAAAAATTTCATAGAATTGGATCTCTATGAAATGAATTAGGTTTTTTTATAATGTAGTTTATAAAGTGACAAATAAAAGAGAAATAAAAGAGGTTCAAGTCTTGGCCGAAGTAATATTTTTTGCAATAAATTTATTAACATATTAACATCATAGTAATATGATGCTTAGCACCAAATTATTAAAATTGCTTGTGAATTTAATTCGCGATTACTAGAGTAATTTTAATTGCGTTTATAGTCCGGAAAAACAATTCAGCGCGCAGTTCGAAAAAACTACAACATGATATATATGCAAATATATATTAGGTGTACAACTTGCCGCCGTTTTTTTCCGAAATTCGAGGCTTTATTGTTAAAAAACTGGTTATACATTTATGATTCAAAGTATTGTCCATCGCTGGCCACTACTTTCTCCCATCTTTCGAGAAGCGTACGAATCCCGCGTTGAAAAAACTGGTCATCTTTTGAGGCGATCCACGAATCGATCCAATTTTTTACTTCTTCATAAGACCGGAAATGCTGGTCAGCCAGGCCGTATGCCATTGATCGAAACAAGTGAACAAGTCAGAGGGAGCAACGTCTGGAGAATACGGCGGGTGGGGTAGGACTTCCCATTTCAACGTTTCCAAGTATGTCTTGACCACTTTCGTAACATGGGGTCGAGCATTGTCATGCTGCAAAATCACTTTATCGTGTCTCTCGTTGTATTGCGTTTGTCTTTCAATGCTCGACTCAAACGCATCAATTGCGTCGATACTGATCGCGCCTGTGATTGTTTCAGTCGGTTTTAACAGCTCATAATACACTACGCTGAGCTGGTCCCACCAAATACAGAGCATGACCTTGGAGCCGTGAATATTCGGTTTGGCCGTCGACATGGAGCATGGCCGGAAACTCCTCATGATTTTCTGCGCTTATCTGGGGTTATCGTAATGAACCATTTTTCGTCCCCAGTCACAATGCGATGCAGAAATCCCTTCCGTCTTTGCCTTTCAAGCAGCTGTTCACAAGCAAACAAACGCCGTTCAAC
Source organism: Acromyrmex echinatior (assembly GCF_000204515.1). The sequence goes on along the minus strand of NW_011627253.1, from coordinate 10,938 downwards.
ATCTCTCGGCTTCAACTCGTACGGCACCCAATTTCCTTGCTTCTGAATCATTCCCATGACTTTGAGGCGTTTTGAAATGGCTTGTTGAGTCACTTCCAATGATCGTGTCAATTTTTCTTGATTTTGACACAAGTCTTGATCAAATAATACTTCCAATTCTGCATCTTCGAAAATCTTCTCTCTTCCATCGCTATGCCGGTTTTGTCAAAATCACTGTTCTTGAAGCGTTGAAACCACTCACGACACATTCTTTCACTAATAGCGGCCTCACCATAAGTATTTGAGAGCATTCGATAAGCCTCAGTCATAGATTTCTTCATATTGAAGCAAAAAATTAAAACCTCCCGCAAATGACGAGAATTTGGCTCGTAAACTGACATTTTCAATCGAGAATAACTTTATGATGCAGACATAAATCGACTAATGTTTCTATGGGGTTATGTTGACAGATGTCCAAGTTTATTGTATGACATCTATGATCTATTTATTTTGACCATCACTTACCTAAAGCCATCTATAGGAAAACGGTGAAAGCAAAGTTGTATACCTAATATATAGTGTATATTAGTAAGATTCAAGATTTTATTATTTAAAGCAGTGAAGATCCAGCTTTAATTAATAGGCATTTTAAATTTCTAATATTGATTGTGTTTTTCACATATTCGCGGTTTAAAATAAAGATTCTTAACAACATATAAATAAAAGACTCAATGTTGGATAATTGTTGAGTTTATGTTGTATTAAAAGTATAAATCTTGTGCTCACAGAGTATATTGACTCTTTGGTCTCTTTTTGTTCAGTATATTATAAGTTATATTATATGTAACTAACTTATTTTACTGGAACCCAATTTTCCATATATTTAATTAGCGCTGGGTTCTTTTGATTCAGACAGCATATATGTCGAAATCGAAACATATGACTTCTTAAAAATATCTTAATCTTCAATTGCAATTATAAAAACTCCACCTAAGTTCTAAAATGTCTTGTTTGAAGTAAATAGAATTTAAGAACTTCTCCCTCAGAGTGATTGATAGAGGAAGATTTAAAGTTTTTTTACCTACGATTTAAATCTCATGTACCAATTGTACAAATCGTATACTTTTTAAGATTTTTCTTCTTTGGGTCCAAATGATACAACCCGTTGATACAATCAAAGATTAAAGACACTTTAAGACGTCTTATGTTCTAATTTGAATCTTAAAATTAAGGATAATTTTGGATCTCAAAGTCTATTTATCCTGACTGGAACAAAGTTATTTTATTTTACAATATTCTTACATGACACAAAGGAAACGACTACGAGAAGAATCCTTTGTGGAATTGTTACATTGACCGAGAGATCTCATAAAGAGATAAAATTCGACATTTGGATGCACTTAGGATCGATCAGGAAAGTGGTGCCTGACTACAGGTTTCTTAAAATTCCCGTTTATTAACACTCGAATGGGCAACACCGAGGTCGACGTTGGCCGTGACTAAAGCGGCGAGGAAGGAAGGAAAGAAGGAAGGAAAGTTTGGAGCGCAGTATAATAAATGCCCCGCATATTTACTTATTACTCTAACGAGCGGACGCTTTTGCATCGCGCGGCTTCGCGGCACGCGTGCCTTCGGTCACGAAACACTTGATGATTTACGACGCATCATGTGCACTTGCGTGATTCCTCAAAAGGCTCAAGAGCACGTCTAGCCTATGTGTCTCTGATTGTTTTATCGATTTGCTTCGTTAAATTAAATCGCTTGTTCCTCGATCCTTAGACATGATTTAATGATTTAATCTCCTCGCTATAAGATGCGAAGAAAATGTCCTATACTTCTGCAATGTCGAGAGATTGCTTCTTGATTGCTCTAGTTTGTTGACGAATTATCAAGTCTAACTCTGAGAGAAAGCACCGGCTTTTGCATAATACATAACGCAATCATGAGAGAATCAATCAATCCTTTATTTTCATCCCCACTTTTAAGTGTTATGCAAATTCTGTGCTGCAGCCTTTATACTGCCACTAACATTCTTCCTATATTGAGGACCTAAATCGAGAGTCAAAATGTATGCGCGATAATTTGATTTATTTGTTTGATTAATTGTCTCGATCAGATATTGATTTTTATCAACACTGTCTTTGACTCTAAAAGGAATTTTATTTCTTTCTTGGTCAAAAAATTAATGTTCTCTTCAAAGATCGTAGCTCAAAAAATTTTTAATTTCTGAGATTTGAAAATCTCTCCTACAGGTCTGTGATTTAAAAATGCATGATTTGAATTAACTTGCAATTAGAAACTAATTCTGCTAAAATTGACTCATTAGTTTTTGAAACTACAAACTAATGGATCGATTCTAAGCAAAATCGTAAGATTCGTAATTTGTTCTCGTAAAACTTGTAAGAACATGACTGATATGTAACTCTTTGCATAAATATCTACGATTTCTCGTAAATGTTAATTTTAAGAAAAGCCTTAAAAATCTTCTACTTCTTAGAAAACAATAAAGAACATAAGACATAAATCAATTCAGTGCAACAATTTTTACTTTGCAGAGAAAATTGCAATTTTTTCCAAATAAGCAAGAATCTGTAAAGATATTGCATAAAATTATAAACACTTTTTAGTTCCGAGTACTTCTCGTGACCAAAGCAAGGGAGATTATTTTTCTTCGCAATATTTTTGAAATATTTTTACAACACATTGCTGAAATAATTAAAAAAGAATGTATGAAATGTCTCTGCAACATTATATTACAATGTCGCTGCAAGCTTCCATGTTGTAATGATCAGTATTTTTTGTAGTAGACCAGATTAAATTTTCTTTTAGGAAATATTATATTTTGAAGACGCGTTTTTGACTGAGAGATTCTTACGAAACATTCTTTATCCCAGGAGGAGAATTATATAACGTGTGTGCTCGACGACGAAGCGACACCAAAACCTGCAGCCGCCACGACACCAGAGGAGATCCCTGCTGAGATTCAAGTGAACGGCAAAACGGAAATAAGAAAGATCCCGCAATCGCCACCGCTGCCGCCACCTCCGCTGATGTTGCCACCATCGCACCGACAAGGTAAAACAAGAGCGCGAGGATTCGCCGACGAAAGTCTGGACAGCAGCAAGAGTGAGCCGCGCTACTGCCGCAGTAGATATACTAGGCGGGTTCTAAGCCATGGGGCTAGAGGGGAATGCGGGGTGCGGGGAAGTACTTGTAGGCGCGGGGAATACCTAATAGGCGGGGGAAAGAGGGGGAAAGGTCTAATCTCCTACACAATAGGGCTCCTACACAATAGGGCTCCTTTTTTTGTTATCAAAATTAGACCATGTTTTTCTTTAAAAATGCATTGATAATAAAGGTTTGAATTTGACCATGACATATTTTTCTTTTCTTTAAAAATGTATCGATAATAAAGGCTTGCATGTTAGAGAAAGATAGAGCGCGCGTGCTACGAGTGAAGAAAGGATGGAAGAATTAATAGAGTACGAGTTTCTTTTGTATGATACAGTTTTTCAATTTTTATGGTTTTTCCTGGCGCGTCGAGGCAAAGGATGGGAAGTAAAAGACAATACACATGAAATAAGGCGAACAAAAATGTTTTATTTACATCTTATTACATCGGTTTTCGTACTTATTAAAAACTAAAGCTAATAGTTCGCAATCGATGAAAGGCTTGCATGTTAGAGAAAGATAGAGCGCGCGTGCTACGAGTGAAGAAAGGATGGAAGAATTAATAGAGTACGAGTTTCTTTTGTATGATACAGTTTTTTCAATTTTTATG
>NW_011627252.1:708914-827884 GCF_000204515.1 Acromyrmex echinatior | reverse complement strand
AAATTGATAGAAATGAGCCTTACACACGGTAAAGTATTACTTTTATTTAATTAATGCCGATATTCGTAGTCGATTCTTTTTTTAAGACCATATTAAGTAGTCTCTTAAGATGCTTTTTGATTGGTTCATGACATCTTATGATTGTACTTAAAACGATCTTAAATATAAGATCTGACTATGAATATAGGCTGAGGGAAATCTGAATCTCTATTAAGTTGATAGATTTTAGTTGTTAGTGATTTCAGCGATTTATTTCCATCAGGAGCACTGCAAAAAATATAACAGATATTTTTGTGTAGTTTACATCCACTTCTTCAGTGAGCAGTAGTGCGCGGGAGCATTTTTGCGGTTACAGGAAAAATGTCCTCATGTATCGTTTAAGATTTCTCTTTGCCATAAGTATAATATAAAAACATATCATCAAATTACAAAATTTATTAGCAGAAAAATAAAATTTTTATCCATATTTTTCATAAAATAAAATGAAAATATATAAAGGAGATCCTATTTTATATACATTATAAGCCGGATTCAAGCAAGCAAGCGAGCATAAACGATATATTTTAACATTATTCATTTGTATTTGTTCATGCTTGTTTTGTTCAATGTGAATTTAGTTTAATAATTTCCAATTAAATTTATTTCTTTAATATATGATAATATATTTTAATCGATCAAGCTATTGCATCATTTGTAGCAAAAAAAATCCTTCTTCCATGAAGAAGATGTTGTGATCTATAATTTCCTACTATATGGTCCCATTTATGATTGTAAAGGCTTCTGAATGCTTCGATCTATGATCAATGTAAATTATCACATTATATACTTTAATATTTAAAACTGTAAATAATTTTTTTAATTTAAATTAATACACATATGCTTTTAATATACCTGATTAGCGGATATTTTTATAGCATTTGGCACGATTATCCAAGTGACACATTCATTATATGGAGGGAAAGTAAGAGAACCTGTATAAGTGTAATATCCAGAATAAGTGCATGCGTACATCATCCAACGTAAACAATCTGTTAATAAGCACATGATTAATTAAAAAATGTTAATATTGTAAACAAAGTCTACTTAATAAAAGCTATCAAAGAAATAAAAGAATTATCGAATATTATAAAAATAATACATGTATATTCTAAAACAATTTAAAGTATATTTTAAAATAAAGTTGTATAATTTTTAGAAAATTGCTCTCAATGTTTACTACAATGAAAAGAAAAAAAAGGAAACACTAACATTAACAATTATATGATCTATTCTGTGTGATTAGAGTTTAATAAATATTATATTAAAAATAATATTTAATATATTATATTAAATATTATATTTAAAAAAAGATCATTTCATATTATGTAATTACCTGGAGTAATATTTACGGTGCTATTCGTTCGTTTTATTTCTGGGAGTTTATGAGTGATTAGGGCAAGCTCAGGATTGTCTGGAATTCCAGGACAACCAACAACCTTTTTATCACAATTAAATGTTATAATTAAATTGCAATAAGATATAACAAAATGTTATTCTAAAAATAAAACTTTATCACATAAGATGATTTTGACAGGTCGGATTTTAATTAATTGTCGGCCATTGTACCTGCATAAGATAGGAGAGTATTGAAATTCCATCAGATTTTTCATAACACTTATCTATCGATCCATAACGCGTATTCCAATGCATGACTTGCGCCTCCATCGAATACCTTGATAAATACTGTCATTTTGACGTTGCATTGATCCCATAATTATGACAACAAATTCGTGATTTATTTAAAATAAAATATAAATTTAATTTAAATTTAAATTTAAATTAAATGAAAAATATTAATATATTTTCCACACATAGTTAATAATTTTTAATATCAAATTCATATCTCTAACCAAATGTTGTCGATAGAATGTTCCGCGCCTCGACAATCGGATGGGCCCCATCGGAATTGTACATTCATAAATTGATATTCATCATCCTTCAATGGGCCGCCACGCATTGTCGGCAATCTCCTATTCGCCAATTCGATGTTAACTAAAAATTATTAAACAATAAATATGCGTAATGTATTGTTCAGAATTTATATTGAATGAGAAGAACCTGTTTTTCCAGTGTTTGCAAGTATCGCTGTGCCACTTTTTGACCAATAATTTGTCAAAAGTAATGGGGGATATTTTTTTTTCCATACTGCAACGCGACTGATATCGATCGGAGATTGCCGCCATTTCGGAAGACCCGAAGATGATGTCGTGCATAATTTTTGTTCTTGTGTAGAACGCATTTAAAAATAAAAGTTATTACATAAATATAATAAGGACATTTTTATATAGCTATTAAACAATATCTATAACACATTTTTTATCTATAAAACATTATTAAGATTAAAATTTTTATTTACGTAATTGAACATTCTTAGATTTGGATGTCATCTGTACATCACGGTGAAATACATCGAGCTTTTAAACAGAAGGAAATCTAAAATTAAATTTTCATCTCTTTTAAACGCGACATGTTATTTTTGAAATATTGGTACTAATATCGTAACTATTTTGATGACTATTTTGATTATTGGAAATAAATTCTGAGTAACTGCATGGCGTAATCATGCAATGAAATAAGTAATTGTCAGTTTAAAGATTGTTTAAAGGCAAGAAGTTAGTGGTATTACTAACCATGAAGTTACTAATACATCGTAATCTTTGAATTATTTTCACATCACTTCATACTATGCCTCACATTATTTTTATAAATTGAAGTAAGCTTTATATATCAATTTTTCTAAAAATTATTTGACGGTAATAATTATTTTACATTTTACATTATATTTCGTACTTTTCTAAATATTTTTGATAGTAATTAATGCGGAATGAAACATCGGACAAATTGTGAAGTATACCGCTCGTTTAAAAATTTATTACGTCGGAAATACCGCACGTGGATTTTAACACCGAGCTTTTGTAGTACAAATGTTAGGGAAGCTTTAATATAAAAATGTTGGGTTTTTCGTTAGTAGAATGTATGGTTGCATGCAGTAGTGTCCTACTTATGGGTACGTATCTCAGAAAAATAAAAAGCAATGATTTAATTATAAAATAATAATAACCTCTACAGAAAGAGAGTTTTATGATAAAATTATTTTCTAATATTGTAATCATCAATTTGAGATTTTATTTTTAAAATAACTGAAATATTTTTTTAATATTAAATTTCTTTCGTTAGTGTTACTATTAACTGAAATTTTGGAATGGACGCAGTTATTTGCATGGATGGAAAACGATTACCATCCACCCTCTTTTTCGTTTGGCTATGCTGCTTATCAGAATGGTCCTCATACATGGAAAGATCTATATCCTGAGAGCACTGGTAGCAATCAATCGCCTATTAATATCATAACTAGACTCGCTGTAGTAATGCAACCATCTGAGCCACTTCGATGGAGCAATTATAATAGCGGACCTCTGTCGATGACTATTGCAAATGATGGTCATACCGGTAAATTTTCTACAAGCAAGTTAAAGTATACTTAATGATATAGGGTTAATATTATCGGAGTATTATGTTAATATACAGTAATACTCCGAGGATTCTGGACTAGTACCACATGGCCGCAACTCCATGGGGGACCTTTGACCGATACGTATGATTTTTTTAATGTTATGTTTCACTGGGGTCCATCAAACGAAGAGGGTAGTGAACATACCTTAGACTATGTCCGTTTTCCTATGGAACTACAAATTATTCATGTAAAACGTGGAATTAAATCACCAACAGATGCGATCGCGCTTGGAGCAAAAGACGGAATAGCAATTACTTCGTTCTTCCTTCAAGTACACTTTTTGTTAACAAATAAATCACAAAGTTTATCACAAGTATTAAGAAATTAAATCAGTAAAATATACTGTACTATATTCGTTATAATTATCCTTTCTTATCATGATACATCTGACGATGACGCAGATAAATGACACAGATAATCCTTATTTGGATCATATCATAAGCAATTTGTGGCGTATTACCTGTCCGGGATCTATAGTCTACATACCTCCTTTTCCATTAGAATGGATTTTCGCGCCTTTTGATAGAGATTATTATACATATAGCGGTTCTCTTAGCCAGCCACCTTGTAGTGAAATTGTCACATGGATCGTACAGCAAGAACCAATCGCTATTTCCTCATCTCAAGTAAAATCATACATTACTAAAATATTTTGTAGCTTTTTATCGTATAATATAATTTACAGATAGAGAAATTTCGAAAACTTTGTTCAGTAGAGGGCCCATTACTTTTGAATTGTCGACCAGTTCAATCATTGAACGACCGTGATGTTTATTTTTATGAAGAAAGCTTATCGCGTAATTATTAATTATTAATTTCGATATGATTTATATCAAATTAATAGATTTATTCGATATGATGATACTGTTATATTTAAGCGAATACAATTTATAAAATTAACGTTAAGAATGTATGTTTACAATAATGCAGCTGATTCTGTAAATAGATATAATTTTGAAAATTTTAGAGGTAATAAAATATAAATTTGTGAGAATATAAAATAAATAACAAATTTTTACACATAGAACAACATTTTTATTAAGTTGCGTTCTATAAACGCAGGACATTTCGTTTTGCCAAGTATTTTGAGAAAATAAAAACATATTAAAAGTCACTCATTGTATAATAAACTCTTTTGGCACAAGTTGTAATAATATATTCTTCGAAAATTAGTGTCGGAGAGAGGAAAGTATTTCCTTAAAGAATATATATGACGCATTTTTTTACACCAATATATGTATATAATATATATATATATATATGTATATATGTATATGTGCATCATCCATTTTGAAATGGACAAATGTCTATAAAGATCTAACATACACGTTCATTAGGAGAAGCTGGGATTGATCAAAACTTGTAATTTTTTTTCAAGTTTCGAAACACAGAGATTATTTTGGCACTATCTTGAACATATTATTAGGCTAAGTAGAAATATATATACGTAAAAATTTAATGATACTTTACTAAGTAAATGAAATTTTGTAATTTTTCTTTAAATCGATTTACAGCTAAGAATCTAGGCTAGTTAAACGTACTTTGAAAACTTATCAAGTTCAGTCAAAGTAGATTAGCATCATATGATTGTAACGCGTTTTTTATTGAACTACTAACATCGTTTAACAGTCTGTTAATAGAATACATCAATCAGCCTCAGTCTCCCCTAAATATACTCACATAAATTTCTTATTTGTTAAAAATTATGATATTTCTTCAAAAATTCATATACAACTTTGTGCGAAAAATCATTTTGTATCTCAAATTAGGTAAATTTTCCACAAAAAAAGAAAACAACTCGAAAGTTTTCACGCACACAGCGCATATATCCATCCTTTTTTCTTGGCAAATGTATTTACAAGACGATAGAACGCCATGGATAACAATTCACGTTGCTAGCCAAACTCCCCCGATGGTCGTCATGAGGTACTAACACTAGCGATAATATCGCTATTTATTAGTATTAGTTAGATTGAACACGACACAGATGCATACAGTTGTATGTACAGCAGGATGTATTTTGGTCACATTATTGCTGGATGGCAGCAAAACGCGCACAGAAATGGAAATCGATCTAAATTTAAGCGTAGCACTTATTGTTATTTCGATTCGAAGTTCTCAATGAACAGACACCTTGTGGAATAGAACAAATATTTAGATTATTTTCTTCCCCGCAATATTTCTTAGCTGCAAATCCCGATTAATGTCCTAACTCACATAACCGAAACGAATTTCGGCAATCTTCCAAGTAGCAATACCGAAGATATAAAATAAATATGTTTCTTCTCCCAAAGTTGTCAATGTAAAGATTGGACGTGCCACGACATTCTCTTTACTTCATTGAGACTACGAATCCTGGATCATTCTTCCTGCATATCTCTTATCGTTCGGCAGAGGAAAGCAGACGTTATTATCCCGAACGTCTGAAATGCATTTTGATTATTTCTTTTTTACAAAATATAAGAACAAAGAAAGGATTTAATTTAAGAAAAAATATTTAATAAATCTATTCTATTATTTATAATCAGTTATAATCAATTTGAAAAAAAATGCAAAAAGTTCTTTCTCTTTTAAATAAAGAAGAGTAATTACTATAATTTTGAGAACGTTTTATAAAGTTTGAAGATCAAAAGCACTTTCTCAAATAAAATCTTGTTACAAAATATTGAAGACACGAAACTATTAAGAAAATATTTGATAAGTCTGTTCTATTATTTATAATTCATTACAATCTCTATTTCAAAAAGACACAAAAAATTCCTTAAAATAAAGAACAGTAATTTATTGTAAAATACAACTCTTATAAGAATGTTTTATAAAATGTGAAAAGTCAAAGGCACTTTCTTAAATAAAATTACACTATAAAAAACAAAATGTTAATTTTAACTTAAAGATGTATAGTGGAGAGACTTTCTGAGACATGCAAAGATGTTAAAATTAACACAAAAATGTTAATTTTTGCATGTTTTAGAAAGTCCACTATAATATTAAAATTAACATTTTATTTTTTATAGTGTACGACTCTTTGATTTTACGTTTCTTCAAAATTGTTTCTTCCAAGAGTTTGCAAAAAATAATAAAAAGATTTACCTGTATTCCTGCCATTGCCATACCGAGGAATACTAATGTGAAGCTCTCGCACTGCAGCCAGTTCGTGACTTTTCCAAGACAGCCCTGAGAAAATGCGTTGTTCATTTGAAATATGCAGCACTGTAACATGCAACGGGGCATGATGCTTCGCGGCATGATGCGTACTTACCTCTTTGTGCCTATATCCCTCGTGACCCTCTTCGTCTTCTACTTGACATGCAGCCTCATCCTTAGGCTGCGGATGCAGCCATGGCTTCTCGTTCAGCTGCCAGCGACAAAAGATTACTCACATAAAATTCATACATTCGCTTCGTCGCTGACATTTTACTCACATTTTTGTGAAACACTCTCGATACAACGCTCATTGGGCTGCTGCCTGTATTTTTATTCTGTAAAACAGAAGCTCTCGCTTTTACTGACTAATCGTGGATCTTAACTAGACATTTAAGATAAAGAACAGTTTAAAAAGAGATGAATCAGAAGATTAAATTATTCATAAAACAATCAAATATTAAAATATACATTATGCACAACTTATATGGTTTTCAAAAGAGATCTCTAAATATCAATATTACACACTATGTATGAATTTATATATTTTATTATTTCGCTTTAAAGAGCTCTCTTTTATAAACTCTCTCAACTTTCAGAAATTCAATATCCATATATGTTGTTTTAAAATCAATCAATTCAAACATGTGTACCTCGCTATTTTTGAGAACACAACACGTGAGGGGAACCTGCCTCTTGTTTCCCGAGATTTGACCATCCCTCCACCAAGCAGTGCCATTGTAATCGTCATCGCCGTATATACCGCAGCAATTAAACTGCAATGGAATCATCCATGTGCTCTTCGAACCATCGCGAAATGTCTCATCGGGCAGACGATTTCTGACAAAGCATCGCATGCGACCCCATCATGCATGAAACATAATTTACGTGCGTATTTGGGCGCGTAATACATGCTGCAGGGAAAATGAGACGAAATAATTTTAAATATAACATTTTAAATAGAAAAAGAAAAAAATTTTTCGTATCATTTCGCTAAAGTGTCGTGCACAGATACAATTACGATGTGCTGCGATCTGGAAAGCACGTATCCGCGAACTTGACATCTCAAGTAAAACGTATAAAACGTATAAAACGTATAAAAATTCATAATTAATATTGACAGTTGAAAAATTATACGCAAGACGGATTGAACAAAATATATCACAATTAAAAAAAAGATTATATAACAAAAATAAGCGATTTTTTTTAATGACAAGACATGCCATAAAGACCAATGAGCAGTCAAACGAGCAGCTCTGTTGGTACGACACCTTATACTGCGCAAAGTCCAAACTGTGGCTGAAGGGAAGATCGCTGGTCGAGTCATGACCATATTCCATGCTTAGTTTATTGGAGAGCCTTTCCTCCAGATCCGATAGGATCTGGAAAGTCATCAACCCGCCGATTGCGGCCGTCACCAATTCCGTGATGATAAGCGCGATCAACATGCTCATGTACTGTGGAAAAACAATCACCGATATAAAAACATCACCGACCCTGACCCGACGTCTATAATGGTACGCGCGCCCCCAAGGGGCGGAGGTAATAAAAATGTCGTTTCACTCACGGTGGCGAGGATGCATTGATTTCCGCGTAGCGCGGCGCGGCAACCGAAGAAGCCGACCGTGAGTACGATGAAGCCAAGCCCGAGGAGGCTGTAAGCTATCAGATTGATAGTCTCGTGCGGCTTAATATCAGATACGAAAAGATTCAGGATGTGTCCTTTGCTGGGCTCCAGAAGTAACCACGCGCCTATAACGAGCACCGTACAGCCAGCCAACTGCCGAAAGGAAAAGGCAATGAATTTACGATTGTTTCTTTATCGCGACCAGCGAGAGTAATTCTATATCCCTCAGGGGACTATACTTTTCTGAACATCGCGTAAATTTAAGCGACGTGACTCTTAAAATAATTCTCTCTGCTTTGCTCCAGAAGTAGAATCAGAATTTAATTTAACCGAGAACAATACAAAGTATGAAAAATGATTGTTTTGCTCTAAAGTACAGAATTACGCCATAATTATTTATAGTTTGAGCATCTGCGTCTAAGTGCTCGTGGCACGTGTTGCTATTTCTAAACTTAATTTATATTTTATAATGTTACAAAATGTGCATGCATGTTATTTACCCATATTAATAGATTGAACGTGAATAATGCGACTTTTAAGTATTTCATGTCTGTTATCCTTGATTTTCCAATTAGTCATCAATCTGCAAATATAACAGAGCGACCTGTTGTAAGCTCAAATATAAGATGGAACGTAATAGAATGTAATAGAATTTGTTATATAAATTTTAAACTCGTTAATTCCTCTTTAATTAAGCATTTAATATACAATATTTATAATAAATATAAATATAAATGCAATGTTTTATTTCATGTTTGCTTTGCAACTGTTTTCAACAAAATAATGATAATAATTGCATTTAAATGTCGAATTTAATTAAAGTAAGTATATATACTTTTTAATAATATTGAAAAAATGTTAAATGTTAAATTTAATTAAAGTGAGAGAGTTACATATATATTTTATAATAATATACTTAAAAAATGTTTTAATTAAAATACTCAAATATTTTTCTTTTTCTATCTTGATAAACATGAAAAAAACATGGTAGATTATTTTTTTTTATTTAAAAATTTTATTTTATTTTTTACTATATGTTTAAAAATATTATATAAAAAACGTCTTTTCAATTATTTCTGATTGCTTTCAAAATAACATTGAACGGATAAAATTTTGAAAAGTTTATGACTCTGAAATTTAAATATTAGCAGAAGTGGAAAAATATAGGATAATTAAATTAGGATAACTTTTTCTTTTAGAAATCCGTCGGAAAGAAAATTAACGAGAACTTTTTATTTATGTAAGTGTTATATATGTATTTTCTTAATTCTTTAATTTCAGAAATTCCGTGTCAAACACAATTTAGAATTCTTTATCTTTATTATTTAAACTTTATTTATTTAAACTCTTTATCTAAATTCTTTAGCTATTTTTACACAACTGTATTACATTTATTTATTCATTAAACATAAACGAACAATTTATCAAAACACTATTCTAATTTAGTATTATGTATCCAAGTATTATTTACCTATCACGAACGAATTAGCTCACTCTTCTTGATTACAATGTCTATCACTTTGCTATCTATGCTTTTGATGTTCACCAATGTAACTGTTATTACACAATTACACAATTACAATCTTGTTTATCTTACAAATAACATTACACTGTAGTGTTGAAATCACAAAAGCGGATGCACGTTCCGTAATCGTCAAAGATCATCCTTGTCTTGGCGTTTCCGATTCGGTTCACAGGTGGTTCGCGATCCCTTTATGATACGTCATCTCTGTTCGATCGTTTGGACGCTCCGAATTTGCGCGGCCCGAGCTGTTGGCGTCGCGAATGGGAGAACGGACCCGCCTGTTACTTGTCGATACGCTGGAGGATCGATGAAATGCCTCCGGTACTTATTAGCGTAACGCGCGGACACAGTAATTGTCTATCTCGTGTGATTACAAGCAATTTCTCGCGTGTTGATCCAGACAGGAGAACCGCGATCGAGTGTGTCGTTACCACCGCGGGCAGCCTGAACGTACGTTACCTGGCAAAACGAACGAATCTGCCTCCGGATCCCGCTTTCGCCTCTAGTTTCTCGTTTCTACGTCACCGACGCCGGTTCAGATGCGTCTGCGTGCTCCCACCGTCGCGGCGCCGACGCTCTATCGTCGGGCACGGTTGAAACCCGCCCGTTACCCAGAACGATCCCGTTGACGGTTTCGTACCTCATCGACACACTTACAATTCCCACCTACGAGTGTGAGTGTGAGATCTAAGGCAGCTCCAAGTATAATTTCCCACGTTCTAATTAAAATGTTTTAGCTATTCTAATTAAAGACTTGCATATGTAGAGCATTATTCCGACTGCATTATAACTGTTCCTCTTTTCATCATAAAGTCTGTCTGAAACTGTCGAAAGTATAGCGGGCTACGTGATTTTAGAACGAACTTTGAAATGAATTTTCGCATGGAAAGGTGTATCGCGTGTCAGCAACTCTGCGTGTAATGTATTAAAAATACTATCGAGACGATAAAGTTAGCTACGCAATAACTTTACAAGGGCGTAGTAATTTTACATCCCATTTAACACAGACCTCCAAGAGAAGCCTTAAAGACGTTTCTATGTCCTCTGGATGTTCTAAGGACATTTCCAGGATATTTCTTAAATAAAACCAAGGAATAATATAAAATCAGCCAACATAGTTAGACGTGTGTAAATTCATATATTTCATTCTTGCAAAAAATTACAATCGTTTCAACTCTTTCAATTGGGTTTTTATTAGTGTAATGATAACAAAATCCGTACATATAAAAAGATGTAATACAGAGAAATTGGATTATCGTTAACATGTATTCATGATATGATTATAATGCTGTCTGTCCTATCTAACAAAATACTCAAATCATACATTTCAAATTATCTATAATTTAACAAAGATTACGAAAAAGTTAATTATGTTAAAATCATAGGTCAATCAGTTTAAAAAAAAACTTACATAATAATGTTAACGATGATCTGTTAAATAAGACATGTTAGATATCTTAAATAAAGTATGCTGTATGAGATAATATATTCCACACGTTCCTTTCAAAGACTTGATTTATTGTACGAAAATGCAAAACATATTACGTGAGAATCAGACAAAGTTGCTTCAGCTGTGTGAAAACTTGAATAAACTAGAAATAACGTTTACGTAATAATTCGGCAGAACGGTCGTGTGTTCTCGACGAAAGAACATTTTTGTGGAGCGTTGGTATTGTAAACAAAAACTCCATCATTATGTAAATATAATAAATTTATTATTAGGTATTAACAATTTTTTACAGAATTCGCGCTTAAATATTATACAACTATACGAGTAAAGGTATCAACGCTATAATCGGAGAACACGTGTAACACGTACATACACGTACATACAGTGATTTCTTTTTGTCTCTTTCAGTATAAAACGCAGCTTATAAATTGCACGGCAGTGGACGCCTACTTTATACGACTAGAGATATACATTCAATCAAGTCGTATCATATACGCAATTCATCTCAACGTCACGTTGGGCTTCACCCAACTCCCAACATCTTCCCGCGGATCTGTCGACAAAGTCTTTCAGTCCACAAAGTCTGACCACGGATAGCGTGGTCGAAAACTGCAAAAGGAAATGGACAATTACGCGTGCCTAATTAAGTACGCTCTCCATTTACATCGTCACGGTGTCGATGACGCGTTCTCCGCATGGCAGTCATTAATTACCGCTGATGCGGTCGTGTGAACAAGAGGCGAACAAGTCGCGGTGGAAACGCGCAACAACTGCCATGAAACTTCATCGGTATTCCTGCGATCACGTACAAACAGTATGCACCACCGTCATCGCCTCGGTTAATTGTGATTACAATAGAATGACATGAGCAAACATGCGATCGTATAAATAAAAAAAAGTATTATATAATACACAACGTGATCGAGATCGATCATTTACAAGGTCGCACGAGCCGACGGGACTCGCGCAGAGACATTCACAAGTATTACACGCCGTTCGTACAATATAACAAGTATAGCTTCGTCCTCGAAACTTAAGTCTACAACTTGAATCGTAGTGGTATTCTCTCTCTCTCTCTCTCTCTCTCTCTCTCTCTCTCTCTTTCTATGATTAAAATGTACATTTATGCATCACACAACTGATGAGAGTCCACACACAAGTGAAATATGAAAAATTATTTAATTAATTTTCTGAAATTAATCGAGACTCAGTTATTGCACGGCAACTATTTCATATCTGTGTATACAATCGCGTAATGGCTTGCGATAATTAATTCGAGGCGCTGCGATTATTCGTAATCTTGCAATTTGTTAGCAAAAGCTCTATCGGCTTCAACGTGAAAACGCGATGCTTGAATTGAAAATAAATCGCGCGGAATATCGGCTGGCTCTAAAGAATATCCGCGCTCTCTTTCACAGTCGCCTTTTACGCGTGCGATATTTTCACGGCCTCGTTCCGCCGTCGTTCCGTCGTATCTGAAACGCTATACACTGTTCTTTTATGGATATCACATACGGAACAACTCGTTCAGAATATGTGTCCCACCGGGAATTCCGCGGCTGCATTGCGCGCGCTGAATCAGCACAGCAGGTACACATTCAGAAGATGACATATGAAAGGAAGAACATATAGATACAAAGTCATTCAACTATTTATAAGCTTTCATATGCTCTTCGTATGGCTCTTTAATGTTGCTTAACGCGTCAGGAAAAAAATGCTACGTAGCGTCAAGAATTCTTCTCGTCATCATATTTCATGCATCTGTCAAAATTAAATGCAAAAAGAGTTACATCCGCTCGTTGCGAAGGATAGGTGAATATTGATTTTACATATGTCGTAAATGCGAGAAAATATTCGTTGATAGGATTTTTACGCGTGGGATTTGAAATTTTTTAACGCTTAAATCTTATCATTGATCTTATCATTGAACTTTGATGTGAAAAAAATGTTGTATCCATCACAGTTGTTCATCTTATCGTGTATACAAAGTAAATGTATACCAAAGTAAAAATTACAGGATGCTGTAAGTTATATCATTATGAGATTATATCTCAATCTTTCTTTTTCGCGTATAATTCGGTGGCAGTCTTTAAAGTAACATTCGCACATCGTCTCTCGGAGTAAGACTTACAATTCTGTCGTGGTTTCCACGGGACTTTGCTCGCCCAGATACGTGAATCCGAGATGCGAATAATCCTTCCTCTCCCTGAAGGTAACATTGTCGTTGGACGGACTAGGGCTCAGCAGATCACCGCCGTGATTGTACAAGGGATTAAGTACCGGTGTCGCGTCGCGATTGTTGAGGGTATTCGTGTTGCTCGCACTGTGATTCTTTCGGCCCAGTGTGGACCGTCGTAGGGAATGAATATTGGTATCGCCGTGATTGCCGACAATACTGGATGCTCGTGCCGTGGTCGCTGCTTCGGAACTAACGGGGCTTTGTTGGCCTTAAAGCAGAACACATAAGCTCATTATACATTCTCGGATATCCACTACAAACTAGTATTATTTAAAAAGTATTTAATTATTACATTAATCCTCTGATGAATGAAATAACTTTAGTTTAAGGAAAATTACACTGTAAAAAATAAAATGTTAATTTTAAGTTAAAAATGTATAGTGGATTTTCTGAGACATGCAAAAATGTTAAAATTAACATTTTTGTGTTAATTTTTACATTTTTGTGTATCTCAGAATTAAACGTCTTCAAATTAAAATCAATATTTCATTTTTTATAGTGTAATGTTAATAGAAATTATGAAGATAAATATGTTTTTAGTTTTCATTTTGTAATTGATTGAATAATAACATGGAATGGGATATAAATATAGAATACTTTAATTCTCTAATCTTCATCTACATATTTTTTGAAAAATGCAGCTTGCATTAAGTATGCAAATATTATATCGTCTGCGAATTACCGGTACTGTCTCCATGATCTTTGGTGATGTAGCTGACATTGTCCAGACTAAACGCATGATTTTTATTGCTGAAATCCAATTGTAAGTCGTTGCAGCTATCGTTGTCGTCAACCGGCACGCTCATCTGAAGCACTTGCGTCTCGTATTCCTTCAAATTGGGTTCCACATAAACGGGATCGTATCGTGGCACCACATACATGCGCTGCATACGTTCCTTATACGCTTTATACCTACATAACATTTTCACGATGAGAATTTCTCGGTGAGCTTTAAATTCTTCATCGCGGAAGTAAACATTCTGGAAGGACTAATTTTATCGCGATCACAATGTCGAAGTAATAAGTTGCGGAGATATTTAAAGCGGAAAGCACAATTAAAGCTAATGGAGGTAATGAAGAACGGTATAAATTTGCATGGCTCGTACTTGATGTCAAATGAATATTCACACTCATGAAACAACTTCTCTCAACGATTGTAATAACAACTAAAACGGTAATAACAGTTGTGATGTTCTATAATATTTCAGTATTTGTATGCAACAATTTTTATTAAAACAATATATGCAAAAATGTCATAAAAATCTACTAGCTTAAGTTTGCAAGCCAACATAAATTTAAATTTTTTTAAATGTCGTCTGTATATTATATTTAATTACATCTACGCAAGTTTATTTTTATCCGTAATGAATTTACCGTGTACATGAAAAAAATTATGTCGTATTATTAGCAGTAATTTAATTAAAAACAATATTGTTAATTCAATGAAACAAATACATCACGTTTTATTAAAATATTATTTGTTTCATAAAAATACCATTATCTATTAAATAAACAAAAATAACAAGATTTTCAATTAGAATACTGCTGACCAATGCTGTTAATATAACATCGTTTTTTCTGTGTATAAGTTTAATTTAAATTGTTTATTACTATAATCTATAATAAACCGTAATATCGCGTGTTGCATCTTAGCTTCCTCATTAATTATCTTTTTATAAATGTATTTGTCGATTTATTTTAACTCGCGCAGTATTAAAAGGTTTCAGCATTAAAATCAGAGCACTTACTTGGACCAGGAGACGCATATGTATATGATACCGGCAATGCCGAGGATCAAAATCACGCACGCGATGATGATTAGCGCGTACGGGAATACCTCGCCGCTGAATGCGACCGCCGTTTGTGTTCGAACTGGCTCGGGTGGCATCACGGGTGCATGAATATCGATGGCATTTGCCCGCACTAACGTAGACACGTCAAAGGTGATATTTGACATGGCTGATTTATCCATGATAGATCTGTCGAACATTCGGCGCTTTTAATATTTGCCCATGTTTCGAGCAAATGTTACGTTAATCAAAAGTTATAATTGACCTTTCGATGCTCGCACAAAAAACGTGCCTTTTATTATCAAATCCGGAATAGTCGTTGAAATTCAATTTAATTTTTTATTAATTTAAGTTGCAATAAAGTTCAAATTTTGTTCAAAAAAAAAATTTATTAAGAGATTTCTAGCAATTTAAATATGCTGTATTTTCAAAGGATTTAAAATCGTAATCAAGAAGACAATTAGTTCACAAATTGTGTTAAAATAATATATATTTAAAAAGAGTTCTATTCAAATATTTAATTTAATCGATTATTATAATGTTATTAAAGAGAAAGTTTTAAAGCAATTTCTTGTTGCATTAATTCTGAAATATTTTAAATCAATTTAATAATATTCGATTTCATTTACAAAAGTAGATATCTAAAAGCACATTGCAACGTGAGCATTGCGGTAATTACGTAATACTCTTCCGCAAATAAATGTGAGACATCGTGGCTTTAGCGTATTTAATACAAAGATAGAGTTAAAGTAATATTATAATGAGTAATATTATAACTCAGAGTGCAAAACGTAATCTGCTCGTTAACATAAAATCCGATTAAATAATAATAATGTTAAATAAATTTGTTAACAAGATATTTATGGAATTTTTTTGTGTATTATTTTAAATTATTGTATCTTATAAAAATCAAATTTGAAATATTTATTTATTTATTTAAATATTGAACAATGTGCTTTTAATATTCAAATAAATAATCAATCACTTCCAATATTATATAAAGGGCGCATTTTAAGACTTACCTCTGTACTTTGGTACTGTTTCTATTTAATATAGCTTCGGTATCCGGATCGATCGCGTAGAACCATACATCGGAGTCCTGCGGGAACGTCTCGATAGTGCCATTCTTCGTTTCTGTTGAATTACGTTTGCTATTTTATCAGCTTCTTTTTGCAATACGTCCGGCGCCGCATCTTGCACCACAAGGATCATTAGGTTTTCTTCCCCGATAAGATTGACGATCACCGGCGCGATAATGGAATTGTAGTTGTCAATCGAGTTAGGATTGTCGCGCACGCGAACGTCGAATTTAAAGGGAAGCTCGGATGTATCCACGTGGTCGAACGTCGCCGTCGTCCTGATTATACCGGTGGAGCCGTCGATCGTGAAGTAATCGGAACCTCGCCCTTCCAGAATTTTGTACTCCAGCTTGCCGTACTTGCCATTATCTTTATCGATAGCCTTCACTTGTATGACAGTGGACGCGAATTGCGCGGTGCGCGGAATCGCCGCAAAATAACGTCCTCTCGTGAGCTTCTGACTCGCCTCCGGGAAAATAAACTCGGGCTTGTTATCATTTACATCCAGCACCTGGATCTTTACCTGCAATTTTATTAGAAAAAAATGAGAATTGATAATCTTGTTGCAACAGTCATCTCACATAAATTATAGTTTTTTATGTATTTCCCTTTTCTTACAGGAATATAAATTTTAATGCTTTAAAATTAAATTCTGCTAGATTAGACGAGATAGGAAAAGTTGTGGATTTATATCTTTTGTATTTAAAATTTCTTCATGTAAAATATTGGAAATTTTTGTTACGTAAAGATTTATAATTGAAGCAATAATACTGAAGTTACATCTGCAGGATAGATAATTAAGTTTTTATGTGTTCCATATTAATTATTTTATCTTTAGTATGTCTATTCATATTAATAGCTACATAATATTTTATTTGGATTGTAAAAATTCTTGTTTCACACAGAATAAAACACCGACAAGTTCTGTCGCGTTTCTCACCATCGTCGTATTTCTGCCTGAGTTTAAAAGGCCTGAAAGCGATTCCAGTTTGATCTTAATCTGGTAAGATTCCGTCGTCTCATAATCCAGGGCTCCTTTCTTCAGTCTCAGCGCGCAATTTCGCTCCTTCGTAACGTTCGCTTCGAACAGGCCTTCTTCATTGCCGCTATAAATCTCGCATCTGAGCGGCGTGGTGTTGTACGCGTGACTGTTGATGATAGTGATTATCTTTATTAGCGTGTTGTCGCCCGCGTCTTCGGGCACCTCGACGTTATACGAGTTCTCCGCGAAACCCAAACCGATCTCCGGCGGAACCGTCGCCACGTGACGTACGTAGACTGTCACAGTGGTCTCGGACGACAATGGTGGGTCTCCCATATCGTATGCTAGCACGTCGATCTGAGAAAAAAGAATTATCTCTAGCTATATAGATGTGCCAGATCGCGAGTGATGTCGAGCGGTGTCGAGTTATATACGAAGGATCAAATACCTGATACTCGGAATCAGTCTCCTTGCGCAAGTCATCTCGTACTCGGAGTACGCCGGTATCGGGATCGATTACGAAATACTTGCTGGCGATGCCGCGGCCAATGATATCATATCGAACCTACGGATACCATGTTCGGTGAAAATCTATCTCCTTGTTTATTCAACGGATAAGAAATAATTAAATACTGGAAAGAAGTCAATACACCAACCTGATTTCCCGGAGCGGTTCCATCGGAATCCGCAGCAACAAGATCAATTACGGTCGTTCCTATAGGGACGTCGTCGTCCAGCGTAATCGGACGTGGTACCGATGTAAATACCGGTGGAATGTCGTTCACATCCTGCCATGATACGTTTAAAACATTATTAATCCATCGAGTAAGAAAATACAGTTAAATTAAAAGTATTCGAAGTATGATAAATGATAGGGTGATCGTTGATTATGATATTAATGTGATCAACATAAACCGGTTCCGTTAAATTGATCCCATGGATTAATTCCCGTGACTGAGATAGGCAATTAATTCCCGTTTTAACATTTTAACTTTTAACTACAGATTATGCATTAATGCAGAAGAACTATGCATTAATGCAGGGGT
Organism: Acromyrmex echinatior; assembly: GCF_000204515.1. The sequence goes on along the minus strand of NW_011627252.1, from coordinate 809,452 downwards.
ATGTCAGGTACATATTTTATTTAATTATGAAATGTTAAATAAAATAGTTAAATTAAATTTGTATTTAATTATTTTATTTAATTATATATAAAATCTTCTAATCTCATTAATCATAAACGACAATTTATTTTACTAAAATAAAATCTTATTTAATTTCTTCTCAAATATGATAAATAAAAATCGATAGCAGTTTAAATTGGCTATATAATGTGATATTCTAAAAGGCATTCATGTGTAGTATATGATGCGCCAACGATAATAGTAAATCGATGATGGATATTGACAACTACCATAAATAAAGATTCAGACACTCATAAAAAATACCTGAACATTAATAACAACGCGGGTGGTGGAGCCAAGTAGATCGCTAGTGTTCTCCTCAGTGCCTATGATAAGTACGTGCTGGTTTTGGCTTTCGTAATCGAGACCGCGGATAGTTTTTATTACTCCAGTCTTCGAGTCTATGCTGAAGAGTTCGGTATCTCCTTGTTTGATCATGTACGTAATTTGCTTCTTTGTGTCCGGATCATCGGCCTAGAAGTAATCGCGTTAGCTTCAAAATCTGAATAAGACGGCCGTCCCAGGACGCACTATCCTTTCCACCTCGTCGACGGGATGGGAATCGTCGACGACGCGAGTAACACGAATGTCTCTCGAGTCGGAACGAGTGTACGTCTCGATTATCCAATGAACTTTTGAAACTTCTCGAGCGAATCTCGTCTTTCATCCTCGATGAAATTACATCCCTTATTATGATCCATTTCGGAACTGATTTCACACTCGGCATGTTACGCGAACAAGTCGAGATGCTTTATCTTAACGCGAACGTTTTGTATTGGAATCCACATTAAACGATCAACATCATCGCACAAGAGTCTCAATTTTCATTAAATTAAATTCTGCATCAACTGATGCGAATAGACGGATTAATCTCTTTTAATCGCACTTCTCTCGCTTTACACGTTTTTACCATTCGAGAACAGACGCTATTATGAATAGTATTACTGTGGTCTGACGTGCGACTCACCGTGACTTGAATTACATTATGGTCTGGCACGTTTTCCTTGACACGTGCCTCGTAACTGCTTTGGTGAAAGACCGGAACCTCGTCCTCGACATCTATGACTTTCACTGTGACTGTCGCAGTTGCCAAACGATAATCGGGGGCTCCATCCCTTGCAGTCACTACGAATTTGTATTCCTACGCAATTTATGCAAATATCATATTTTATTACACTCAACAAATGCAAAATTAGAAAAAAGATTTACCGACACAACACAGTTCTTCGAGTGACATCTTGAGGACATCTCTTGGAGAATTGTGTTGTGTGGAAATTTTATAATTTAATTCTGAAATTCAAGAGAATGTCATAATAAAATAAAAAGTTTTAATGTAATGCATAATCATATTCTCAAAACAATTTTAACGACAATTTTTACAACATGATTAATTAAAAGTTTTTATCACATTGCATGAAATTATCATCAGGTTTTTTTACACATGCATATCTATGAATGAAAATCATGTCGACTTTAATTCAGGTATGCAGTTTACCCATTTTCTTTATCTCAAGCGCATAATAACACAATTGCAATTTAACTGTGACGACATTCTCGCAATCCAAGTATAAGCTAAACTGTTTCGTTGTAATCCAACTTTCTTCTCAAGTTGTATTCGCAGTTTATAACTTTCATAGAACTGAAGACTATTCCTAGAATCCTAAAAAGTACAATAAACTCTTCTGCATTATTTGATGCAGCTTTTCACAAATTCATTCGGAAAGAAAAATTCATTAACAATTCAAAGTTCTCCAATATATTATCTCCAATAATCATTTAGCTCGAAATAGTCAAAATATCCCAAAATGATTTTCCCAATAAATCGAAGGATAAAAAGTATAAAAATACTTATGGATTTTCTAATTAACGTTATTAAAAATATAAGTTTTACATTAAAATAATGTGATATATTATTAATAATATAATATAATATACTATATTATTTTAATGTTATATTATTTTAATGTTTTTACATTAAAAGCTAAAAGAATAATGGAAATATCCTCACATCGTTCTGCTCGTAATCCAACACTATCTTCGTCAGAACATCGCCAGTCTCGGGATCCACGGTAAACGGAATATCGTCAGGTACGAAATAAGTGATTTCGGCATTTATACCTTCGTCGGCGTCTTCAGCATGCACGCGGCCAATTAATTTACGTGCTTCGTTCTCCTTGACGGTAAATTCATAAGGGAGACCCACGAATTCGGGATTCTTGTCGTTAATATCGGTAACCATAATATTGACCGTCGCAGTGCTATAGAGCCCACCGGTATCCTCAGCTTTTATCAACTACATAAACCAATAATATCACAGCATTACACTCTGTTTTTAATTTATTCCAATTTGACGAAACATGGATAATGACGACTTTCAACAATAAAAATACTTGGAGAGCATCAATCAATAAGATTTTATTTTTAATATATAATTCTTTTACGAGAAACTTTTTTCTTTAAGAAATTGAATGTAGCAGAAATTATATGCTATAAATATTAAAAATATAAATTCTATCTTTTTATTTAAAGTATGTAAACAGATTATATATGCTCAAAGTTAACAATATTGTTGTGCTTCGATTTCGTTACTTGTTTACACACAGAGAAAGAGACACACCGACTTCCTTAGATTAGATAAAAACTATCAGTAGAAAGTAAAGCAAGAAGTGCATTGGCTTGTAGTAAAGGGTGTAGGAAGTTCATGCTACGGTGTTTGACGATATCGACTTACCAATTGATACCGGGTCAGGTCCTCCCTATCCAACTTCCTTATAACGGTAATAACGCCTGATTTGTCGCCGATTGCAAACTGGCGCAAGTCATTTCCCGATACTATCGAGTACGACACCGGGTCGTTTTCTGGATCAGTGGCCTGTAACATTTATTGATAACGCTATATTATTATTACAACCATTTAAAGATTGTTTTAAAAAGAAAAAGACAATCCGGATCGATTTCATAGAATTCAAAGAAGAGAGATTTGCATTCTGATATAGAATAATTAATTACGAAACATGTTTTTATACAATCTGAAAAAACTAATATAAATAGAAGAATAAAGCATAAATCGAATGCTTCATCAACGCGATAGAAAGACGAAAGGAAAAAAAAAACAATAAAGTATATATCGAGCAAACGTGCTTCTGTCAGAGCAGAGTTGAAGCTTTAAAATAAAACGCCAACAAGAAGGACATCATATCAAGGATACTCACAGTGATAGTCGCAACTGTGGAATTGATGGAGGCTCCCTCGCTGACTTGCACCTCGTACACCGGTTGTTGGAACACGGGGCTTCTGGTGTTGGGCCCGGGAATGACGTTCACCTCGACGATTGTCTGCGAGTACTTGCCACCTTTGTCGGTGGCCTGCACTGTGATGCTGTACTGTTCGCCAGCGTTAAGTTTCCTCACGGACTCGATAACTCCGGTCTTTGGATCTATCTTGAATTTATGCAAGCCGTTGTTTGACACGTGATAAATACTGTACGTTATCTCGGCGTTTTCACCCTCGTCGTTGTCCGTGGCTTCCACCTGAGCGAGATCAGATTAAATTCTCTTAGAGTCTCGTATCTTTTTAAGCGCGAAAAAGAATTATGGAGCACTAACAAGCAATAAATTAATGACGATTTAGATAAGTACTAAAAAGTATCAAATATAAAAAAGTACGAATTACTCGCAATTATTATTATTATTCTCAAACATACAAAGTTGTTAATCAAGAAGCATAAAGAAACCACCTTCGCTATTTGTCTCTTCGTCTCTCCCGCTTGAACAGTGATGGGTGCCATCATCGGAAGCAGAGGCGCATTGTCATTAACATCGTTCAACGTTACGACAAACGATAGAGGTGAAGACGCAGCCACACCCGTTTTCTCCCGGGCGACAACCTGGAATCGAAAGCGGCCAGGACTCGGAGGATCTCGGTCCAAATTCTCCTCATTCACGACAAGAATGCCGGACGGATCGATCGCAAAGAAATTTGTAGTCAGTTCGAAAGTATACGCCGGTTTTGGATCGTCTGGTCCCTGGATATAGAAACGGATTTTTTTAATAAAAGGAAAAAGAAGCAGATGTAGACTTGAAATATACAGGTGACACGAATTTCACCAGCACAAGTCTCTCATCCTCTAATAATAGAGATAATTAAACGGTCAATTCGCATCTCGATTATGTTTTGTTAAACCGAAATTGATGGAATCTACGTGGCTACACTCACCAGATCAGCATCCGACACGGTGAGCACAATGGGATTCCCGCTTTTATCGATGACCTTTGTGCCGATCGGAGCATTCTCGTCGACGAAACCTTCGATGTTTGACGCCGTTATAACGGGTGGATTACTGTCGACCGGCTTGACGGTGATTGCTAATTTTGCGGTAGCAGACCGCTTTGTTTCCGACACTTCAACCGCCTTGAGAAAAGAAAAAAATGTCATTATTAGACATATTTAAAATTTTGGAAAAAAAAAAGTTTAAGTTACGCATATGACAAAGAATTTTGTATTATTTTTTTAAATGCAATTCTTTCGTAAAAAAAGTCGATTAATTAGGTTATTGAAAATTATTGAGAGCAACCGCACTCTAAAAAATATAGGTATACATTTAACACAATAGATGTTAAATATAATTCTCACTGAGTTGATGTTAACATAAACACCAAGAGTGTAAATTTAACACTATGTTAATGTTATATCATTTACATCATAGTGTTAAACCACATAGTGTTAATCCACATTTATGGTGTTGTGTGAATCCATTTTGGTTTTTATATCCAACACGATGAGAGTCACATAAACATCCACATAGTGTCAAATCCACATTCATATTTTTTAGAATGTACTTAGATTATCTACAACTATAAACAACGTTCTTTATAAATTTCCTTATATTTTTTCTTCTCTATTTATACAAAATTCATTCCAAATTATACCAAATTATTTAAACATTTTTTTTTACATAAAATATAATGTTGATATTTACCTTAATAATAATATCGAACTTCTTGGTTACCGTCGTGTCAACGGCTTTGACTTGTTTTACCGCTCCGGTATTAGGATTGATTTCAAAGAAATCCCGGTAATTCGGCGGATTTCCGCTGAGGAAAGAATAGTGAATCGGCGCGTTTATGCTGTCCATGTCGACCGCTTGTATTTTCTCAGGCGAGATATTGAGTATGCCAGATAGTACTCCGCTCGAAACCTGACGAAGAGAAAAATGAGAATCGCTCTTGCAGAACCGGTTGCACCGATTTATTGACTACGTGAATTTGAACAGTGAGATATTGACGGCCGATTAGGCAGACGTATTCGATTACACTTGAATTTTTCAATACTATTTTAAACAAAATAGCTGAGAAACGTTCGTTAAAATAATGCTTCGGTGTTGATACATGCTCGAAATTGGAGAATCGCAGTTTTTTTTTATAATTGCAATTTACGTACCGACGCGGAGTATTCCGGATTGATACAGGCGCCATCCAAAAGCATACAGCCTTGGTAAATAAAGGATGGATCTTGATCATCATCGTCCCGTATGTTCACCGTCAATGTGGTCGTGGATGTGAATCTTTCGGAGACGTTCCTCGCCCGATCCTGTAACCAAATAATTTGCAAAATAAAGCAACGAGGTAAATGTAAATTGACTTCCAAAGATTTCAACTGCAAGGAATTTGCATTTTGTATTTTTCGCATTTCGAAAAATTAATTGTGCAGGCTGTGCAACACGATCGAAATATGTTTGCAAATTTTCGTTATAATTGCATTTGTAAATTATTTATTTCATTTCATTATTATTTCATTTCATTACAACTACAGTAAAAGAATTTTTCATTTTCCTTGAATATTAATTAATGAAAAATAATATTTCCTCACTATTATTTATCTTTCTTTGTGAAATCTTGTATACTTCTGCAATTCATTTATTTTATCGTACTTTGTTTTTCCCGAGGTTTTTCCCATTTCTAACAATGAAAAATGCATCTAGAAGATGTTAATAAAAATATCTTCATTCATTCTTAAAGCTTATAAATAAAAACTTGAATGACGTATGAAAATCAACGGTAATAACGCGCCATTAATCTTACGATTTTGACGCGTCACGATCATATTGACATTTTCAATAGTTGCCACGTGCACGAAAGGAACAAACATCTATTTTTTTATTTCTTATCCACACACACATACACACACATCACGATCCAGTACCAGTTCTACCGTCGAGTCGCCCCGGGAGAAACTTGGTCTCTTTCTTCTTGTCTTCCGTTCTCTTCGGTGACCCTATTTATGCAATAACGGACCAGGACCACTTAAGAGGCGCTCTAAATAAGGGTAACCCGTTATTGTAACTTTTATTACGCCAGAAGGATCGTAGAAAAGCTTCCGAAAGTATCACATAAAATATATACATCTTAAAACGCATATTGCAACATATATGCTACAAATTACAACACAGTTGGCTGAAAAAATGCATACATTGCCTTTCGCGGTATGCAGATCTCATAAATCTCATCTTTTAATAAAACCTCACATTATTCGTTATTCCTCATTTAAGCACATTGAGGAAATGAGTTTTACAACAAAGTCTACTTTAAAATTTCATCAAAAGTTTTTGTATATAAAAGAAGCAAGGAAGGCGAAATGAGCCGAAAAATATTTCACTATTATATCAGATTCATGTATAAGTTTATATCTACATGATATTTCTTTAACATTTTCCACAAGTCGACGCGTAACGTAAAGTCAGGCAAAAATTTTTATAACACGCTAAGTGTGCGAACATTAACTTTGCACATGAATCATTTTATAGTTTACTCTATCTAGAGCATCGACGCGACGTGAAACGTTATTCCTCGTGGCGAAGCGCGCGGAGGCTCCTTAGAAGGAGCAACGTTTACGGATCAGAAGTCGGTCATTTGTTCTACATAATATTCAAATGAGCCGCACCTGCTGCAGCACCGGGTGGCTTAATCCAAATCGAGAGGGAGAGAGATCGATCGCGTCCTCGACTCGCGAGGAGATTCGCCGCGATTATGCGAGACCGTGGCCGATTTATCTCATGGCTTACCATGGAGAACGAGAGAGCCATAAGCGCGGTGCGGGAAATAACTATTACCCTTGACCATGCTGCACGACCGAGGCTATATCCCGTATGCCAATAGTAGTAATGGGCGCACGGTGCATCCATTTGCCTTTTTCATTTCGTCTCGCTTACGGGAACGGCCGCCCGCCAGGGATCGTTTAATGACATTGTATTGCCGGTGCGGCGCGGCGAGACGCAGCATCCAGAATTCAATCGCATTTTTCTTCCAACATCCGATTGCTTGTACTCTACTCGCTCCGTATGGTCGATCGCGCAATTTCGAACATGCACGAAATTGCAACTGGCAAGCGACGATGACGGCGGCGGCGACGTTGTAAGAAATACCCGGCTCGGATGCGCTCGTAAGTCGACGTATAGTACGCGCTTCGGATTCTATTACGGGTGAAATGAAGTCGCGATCCCGTATAACGTTTCGTATTAAATGCAGGTGCCGTCTTGAATTAGATTTTAACAAAAACTTTGATGAGGTAATCGAGAGAACCTTATTTTCGAGAGCAATATTCCGTCCATAAAAGATGATGATATCAGCAAACGGATTGTAAGCGCGATAACAATAGTATATATAATATCCAGTATAATGTTAAAAATGAATTCTATATAATATTAGAAATTATTAAAATTATTAATTCCCCGATATTACATACTCTTTAAATCTTTTGGAGTAAAAGTTGAGCCAGTCTTAAAAAAAGAGAGAAAATTTTTTACTCTTAAGAGAGATTGGCAGATTTTCATTCTTTTAGAATAAGATTTCATTGTTTCGAAAGGAATGGAATCTCACTTTTTTGGTGTGAGGCTTCATTCCTTGGGGTGACTTTCACTCCAAAAGAATGAAATCTCATTCCTAAAGAGTGAAAATTTGTCACTCTTGTGCAAGAGTAAAAATATTTTCATTCTTTTTTTTAAGATTGACTCAATTTTCAGTCTTTTGAAGTGAGATTTCGCTCTAAAAAATTCAGAGAGTATAATAAATTTAAAAGAGAGTTATAATAAATTTTAAAATTCGATCATGTATTTGTGATTTGATATTATCCGATTTTTCAGTTTAATTTTTTTAAAAAGGTAGCATCATGAGCCATTTAACATAAAATCACAATGCAGTGCAGCATGGCACAATAGCAACAGTGTAATAACTTAATAGAATCGATTCCAAGAAGGAGTCGCTTAAAATGACGGTTAACTGATCGCTTACAAGAAGCTATGACCAGAGGCGGCTCTAAAATTAACGAGGTTTCAGGATGGAAAGTGGCTATTGTGCCCTGACGTGAGACCCTTACGCGTGTAAGGCCCTCGCAATAAACCTCGCAGAAAAAAATCGCTTGTTTCAATTTAGCCTAAGGAGAGTATTTATCGCGATCCGCTGAGGTCTTTGCACTAGTAAGGTTAAAGTGTTCGCTTAGTTCGCCCTATGACAAAACTGCCTTTAGCGTATACTGAATAAAATCCTGATTAAGGTACAATTCAATTATTATAAGTAACATCCTATTTATTGATGACAAAAACGTAATCCAGCTTTCAATCACGGGATCACTGAAGACGGATCTGTTTGTATTTTTGACAATTCACTCACCGTTGACAAATCACCATTGCCATCACTCGGATCGATGCGAATTAACACGACAGCCAGAAACGCTTTTATCGGATTGAGAAGCTCCATTGTTGGTCTTAGACGACGAGTCACGTTCTGTTGATGACACGTCTCGATTCCAATCTCATACACTTTTCTCCTCTCATCCTCACTCAGGGACGCGTCGATGTGAAATCGACTAAAACGTCTGAAAGGTCTAGAAAGGTCTTTTCGACAATACAAGAAGGATAGTCCACGTCTCGTCAGAAATCTCGAGAATTAGTACATAATAAAATCCAATAATCATAAGGTGTCCCTCGCTATCGTCCTACATGCAACCGATAATTCCCGCGTCGATCCTCGTGCTGGGTCTGAATCCTTAGCCCGCGAGCCGTTAACTGCGCTCGTTATGTTACAACATTCCTCATGGGGCTGTATAAATCAATATATCTTTTAATCGGTCGAACGACATACCTCCTCTCAATTCACTTGTGTACCTTTAAACCGTTGGAGTGTTATACATATTAGATGGTCGCCGGAAATAACCGAGAATTTAGCGATTAAATATTTTTAACATTTTCTTGCTTCTGCGACTGTTGATGAAATTAAGCTCTGAAAATTTTATCGAGGAATATACCATATACATTTTACGCAAACAAGACGTGATATATTTAAAAGTGCCGAGAACTCTTTTCCATAAATTTCATATGCGCGGCGATGTCTCGGTTATAATACCTTTACATTATTGATAAGCATGCTGTCGACATTTTCGCGTCTTCATCGTTCTACGTTATTTCAGAGCGTCTTTCATTATTGAGAGCTCTATAAACAGTTCGAATATCGAATAGCCATCAGTCGCTTTAAAACCTCATCGCCTCGCAATGAAACGGGAAGAGCAAATTCAATATTTCGTATCGAGCTATCGACGCGATCAGATTATCTCGCCTCTATACTTCAATGCGGCTGGCGAGGTACCTTACGTAACGCCAGATCATTTACATCGGTATTGGAAACCAACGGCGCGGAATATTGCGTCACGGAATCTTCGTATGCATCGACAAATTCGTCGCCGTCTATTCACTCCATCTGGCCTATGTTCGCGCGCGGAATCGATCATGCGTGCGGATCTACCTGCGAAATCGATGCCCTCAAGGCTTTCCAGAAATATCAGCTATACTCAGCTGCGTGGTTGCTTTTTTTATCGATAAAACCACCGCGGATTGCGCGAGATTAACGTGCAAAATTTTGCAAAGTAAGAAGGCTACAGTGACAGAGACTGAGATGTAACTGATGTAGTCGTGGACGTGATGCAGAAAAAAACACATACGTAAGTCATGAAAGGCTATTCTATGGATGCTATTACGTATATTATTTTTCTCTGCCTTACCTTATATCCACGACCAATTACACTGCAAATCCAAGTATGTAATAAGTGTCATACGGAAAGAATAATTTTGCCAAAATATCTAAGTTAGATACAGATCTGAAAATAATTTTGTTGTAATTATATGTAGAAGCTCAAGCTGATTCCTTGAATATCAAAACTTTTTGCAGCATTGCTTAAATTTCCTACATCAATAATGAGATTAATACCTGTATTTATAGTCATGCCTTATATTTAAGGTTTCTTTAAATTTATCTTTAGATGCTCTACGAATTATTTCATTGGCTACTGCAAACATCTAAAGATAATTTAAGGAAGTCTTAAGTACAAGGTCTGACTATAAATACAATCATTAGTTGCACATTTCAGTTGATTTTCAACTTGGTTCCTGCCTCTTATTTCACCAATTCGCGCGCAGCTTAAATGCTGATCGGCATTTCAAGTTGAAAATCGGCCGAAATATGTAAGTAAATCTTAGCACTGTCCTACATAAGCTGCGTTCTACTTAACGCTCATAACGCTCGTGGAATCATTTCATTCTTGTTGTTTATGAAGTGTTAAACAAAGACAAACGAGCGTTAAGTGAAACGCAGTCACAATTGTTTTGTAGTCCAATAAAATTATTTTCAGAGTTTATCTACCTAAATTTTTAGATACTCCAGCAAAATCGGTCTTTCCCTGCATATATGAAGTCACTTATTACACACTTGAGTTGGAGTGTACGTCTCATTTTCTGCCATGAGCTGAAATCGGGAAATATATTTTTCTACCTTGCGATTCCGTTACGATCAAGTCACGTCACATCGATATTCATCCGATATTATCACCGCCGAAGGCGGAAGCGACCGATCTGTAATCAACGTTTCGCGACACGTGTTCTCCGCTGCAAAGGAATAAAGGATTACGTATATACATGAGGCGTTCCGGAAGTTGTCCGCTTCCTCTCGTGGCTCTCATGCAAACGTTCATTCGGCATACGTAACGGATGATTTTCTTTTTTTCTATCGCGCTGTTATTTATTCCGTTAATCATTAATTTTCTCAACGTATATTTTCTTAACGATCCCGCATTCTTGGCGTACAATTAACTATCTTCTAATAATTTCTAAGGATTAATTGTTATCTTCTAAGGTCCTGATAAAATGTAAATTCCGACAACGAGACTGCGATGAAATTGAAATATCGACTTTTCTTTAGCCTCGTGCTCGCGCATTCTTCATTCTCGTCCTGGATTCAACAATTCGAGGACTTCTCCACCTACGTCAATGGCACGTCAATGCACTCGCTGTACTCCGGCGGAAGCGCCTCCTCGCAACCGCGTTTTAATACCGTTCATTTGACAAACGCCGTCTTTCTGCCCAAGGCTCATCATTAATCCCCCGACGTAGACTCGACGAACGAACCGTTATCATGCGTACAAGTATCGCCGGGTATTATTCTATACAACGTTTTATTCTTTCGATGCAACGTTTTATTCATAGAGCGTTATTAAAGAAATTTCTCATTGCAATGGCGTAATAACTGTCGGTAATGCTATTCCTTCGGCGATGTTAATTAAGCGTATTCTCTTCATCTCGCGTTCTATTTGATTTTAATTACGATTACATGAATCAAGACCATAAGAGAGGAAGAACTTCCTTCGCGCAACACGACGTGATGTAGCATATCCTTGACTTTAGAAATTTTATAAGAAACGTGTCGATTCTCACTCGTACTTTTCTTAAGAGACGATATTCATGATTTATCACAAGATACTCGACAATGATCGGCGCGCTTCATGCGATCAGACGGTTCTATCGGACTTTCGCGCTGACACGGCAAGACGATTGAAATCCATGCACACGCACGGCGAAACCGATACACCATTGACGTTCCGCTATCTCCATACATCATATGTCCGATCGGTCAGGGTGATCATGCTATTTTCCGTATCGCGATCACCCGCGACGGAAGGATTCGCCGTGGCGTGTTACACGCGGGATTGGCTACGTCGGTACTACGACGCTCGGAGAAATCGAAAATTCCGTGCTTGCGTTACACGTCGCGTAGCCGAACGGTGACTAATGCCGACGAGTCTGCGGCTCTCCTACCTCACGTAGGTATCTAGACTCGCGTGCAACATGTATCGCTGCATATAAGTCCCGTCCATATCCACTGCCCACCTTGCGTTTTCCTGGCGGTTGCCCACCTTGGCGGCGCGTAATTTTCTTTGTTCGCCGAACCCACGGCCAGTAGTGACCACGCAAAACTGTTTGTTTACGCAAAACTGTGCCAGGCACGTAGATAAGATTATAGGTTAGACATTTAGAAACAGTTGGGAAGACATTAACACGTCGATTAGCGCGAGGAAAAATTGCGACTCGTCGACATGACGCTTGTTAAGCTTCAAACTTTTATTTCTTCTTGACTTATTATGTAAGAATGTATTGTTTTTCTTTACGGATCTAATGTTTCGTGTTTAGATTATTATATAATTGATTAATACTGAATAATATTTTTATCATAATTATCATGATTTTTACGATTTAATTAGTTGTACTAAGCAGCAATAATTAACGTATATTTAATTTAAATATTTTTAGTTGAAATATTTTAAATATTATTGTAACCGTTGGAGCAAAAATTTAATGTTAAAAATATTAATTATGCACCGATGTAGTTGATTTTTCAAAAAAGTCTCGATTATGGAGTTTGAAGAAGAGTTACAATTATCTTGGCGCCAGCATGATTCTAATCAAAATATACAATGGCTAGCAACCATAACTCCTGTGGCTCCATGTGTTAACATAAATAACGAATGGTTGCCCGATGCAAATGAAAACACGCGGGAAAATGCCACATCGCGGTCAATGTAAAACTCGTGTTTTTTTTTTATCTGACAGCGCGGACTTTAGCGTCGTAAAGACTTTTACGTCAGAAGTGACTTATCGACACTGCCTCGCTTCATAGAATCATTCGCACGTGAATAGACGCTCGTGTGGAGAACAATTCTTAATGCAAACGCGGAGCACGACCACCGAGCAATAATCGCGACACGACGAGTATCGTTCGTAAGAAATAAGCAGACGGCGTTCATTGTACAGTTACAAAGTATTGTTCCATACGCACGTACAGGTCACAGTGGATTTGACATTTTATAACCACTTCCTGATCATATTATCATACCCCCGGAGTGCGTGTGTATGCGTGCGGCATGTAGGTAGCATGTTACGTTACATTGCGCGATACTCATTGCGCTCGCACTACGACGATTCGTCATGGCGATCGAACAATCTCGCGCCGCGATTGCGTAGGTGTTTAGTGAATACGCGATATTCGCTAATGAGCATCTTACTTTCACTCACGCGAGACGAGATTACGTGCGGTCCATTAGCGGTTGCGTTAACGGTCATAAGTACGCTAGATCATACCGCTCGAAATGACTCTTGCATCGTCTACTTGGAATTTTCTCTTCACTCTAGATTTGATCTAGTAGTCGGCAAATTACAATCATGAGCCGCAAATCCTATTTTTGTACGGCTTACATAATTACCATTATTAAATTTCAATTAAATAATTACAATTATTATTATTTTATACTACATACTATTCTCTTGGTTCACAAAATTTAAAATACTTGTTATATATAAAAAAGGCTGTTTAAATAAAAAATTTTCCCCCGTTTATACTAGATTTATACTTTTACAATTTGCTGTAGTACTACTTTCTTCTTCTCTAAAATGGAATAAATTTCGTCAATCATTATTATTTATTTATTAATGATCTGTCGGCTAATGAGATGCAATAATAGATTTAAAAAGATTGCAGAATTTATAGGAGACACTATAATCGTTAGCTTGACACATCATCATTCTAATGAATGATATATCTAAATTCAATGCTGACCATCTGTGGACAAGTCATGTATGTGGTGAAACTACATATTTTATATGACCGACTTGTTCAATTTATTGCTGAGCTTTTGCAATATTTAATTAATTGACTAGGCACCTCAATTCATTTTCTAGGACGATTTGCATCATCATCCTATCATTATGCTTATAAGTTGTACGAATGTTATTATTAATGAATTTTATATGCTGAAAATGACCCACAATGAAAATCGAAACGTTTATATGTTTTTTTATAAATAAATAAATTTATTCACACATCTTGTGTGATGGCTCTTATAGGTACTCTGTAAAACAGATTTTAGAATAAATCTCACTCTTAAAGATAGAAAATTGAGCCACTCTTTTTTAAGGCTGGCTTAATTTTCACTCTTTAGGATGAAGATCCGCTCTAAAGATTTAAAGAATATTTTACATTCTTTTGATTTATATTTTTTAGAATCTAAATCTATTGTTTGATGAATAAGTATGAGTGTTTAAAAGGCAGCCGAATCATATTGCAATATCTTTATGAGGACAATGTTACAACCTGATTCTCGCCAGCAGAAAGTTCGGATTACAACGCGTACATGGCCGATAAGTGTCGCGATATCGATTGCTTTGTTATCCATTGCGGACACGAGAAGCGCAATTTGCGAGTTCTAATCCGGCAGCAACGGCCTCCGTGTTATCTATAAGCCGAACAATGTTGAGTTCGGCAGGGCGATATGCAAATAGCTACAAGCAACGGCATGGCAATCGGCCTTTAATCTGGCGGGGTGAGTGGTTAATGCCTTACGGTACCGCAAACGATACTACGCGCGTGTATCAAACGGAAAGATTGTGTTATTCCGCACCAGTATTACCGTTACATGCGATCCTTTCTCTATTTCGCCGGTCTGTTCGGTGAATTTGCCCTGACCGCGAGATTGTGCGAAAACTTTGCATCGGAAATATCGCAACTTCTCTCATATCGTAGTCAAGTTGTTATCTGCAAACTACCTACCTACTCTATCCTGATTGGCTTGTGAATCACCAATATTACCATTAAACGATCATTATGTGAGATATACTGAAAGTATTACTTTTTCTGCATTCATTTCTTATCTATGGATTTCTCGATTAATTTAGATAAGGTTATCAACTTACAAATATTTTGTTAAATGAAAAATAAGGCACTGTTATTTATTTCTGTCTTTTAATTTATGAGAATAAATATTCATAACTTAGTGACTTTTATCTCAACATTTCTACCAGGAAAAGCTTAATTTTATTGTAAATTAGTAATAATTTGGTAGAGATGGAAAACGAAGTGACAAAACCTAAAACAACTCATAAAGTTTCATATAAGCTGCACATTTTCCTTGTTTATCTGCAATATTCACACAGCACGCTTGAAATACCTCTTATGTACGTTTGAAATATCTCTACACAGCACGCTTCTAAATACGCGATTGATAGAAGTAATTAATTACTTAGACATGGATTATCTAAGCCGGGCGCGTAACTGTAATTAACGACTAGTCTGTCGTGCGCTGTTTGCGCACTTGTGCGAAACCGCAGAATCGATTAGTACCATTAAAATCATTAGACGTGAAAAAGATCGAACATGTATCTACCTGGCCAGTGTGGTGCCATTGCCATTGGGTTGTAATACCGTTTAGCGAATGCATGCCTGTAGGCTTGTACGTATATCAGTTTCTAATCTGCGACAGAGCACACGGGACATGTTTCGTACGAGGATCGTGTGCACGTAACGAAGCATGTATGTTGCATGCGCGTTCGTCGCGCTGCGCATATAATTATGCATGCGCGCGAATGCTAAAGTCCTCTTCAGAATTATTGCGATATATTCGCGTGTGAATTACCGCTGAAGTATCCCTCAGTGGATAATACAAATGGAGGAATTCAGGAATATTGCTGTAATGTATGTCGCTTCCCATAGGTAACATTCATCGACCTTATTTCTCGCAAATGAGCAATTAGGGTAGCTGAAATTGTACTGCATATATATATGTATATATATATATATATATATATGTATATATATATATATAAGCGTGATGGTTACAAATAAAAGGATAGTTTTGCTGAAATATCTAAAAATTTAGTTAGATAATCTAAAAATAATTTTATTGGATCATCAAAGTAATTACGTAGGAATCTCAAGCATGAAAAGCGATGTTGCAAAAAGTTTTAGCAACCAGTTCGAGCGTCCTACATAATTATTTTCCCCAATAAAATTCCAATAAAGTTATTTTCAGTTATATCTAGTTTTTAAATACTTCAGTCCTTTCCATGCAGTGAAATAAAATTTTATGTAATTTTCATATATTTCTTTATGCTCTTTACTCGATCCCAGACAAAATGAATCAATTCAAAATCTGTATTGGGAAAAAAGTTTTAATTAAACCAACAAAAAGTCCAACAAGATGAGACTAAACAGAATTTCTAGTTGATCAGAAATTCTGTTTAGTTTCATTAAAATTCTTGGGTTTTTTTGTTAGTTTAATCATCAAATCACTTTTTCAGTGTGTATAAACACACGACTGTTTTTAATATTGAAGATTATAAAGGAGTAAATATTTTTAATATTAAAAATTATAAAGGAATAAATAAAAATGCGACGTACAAACATTTTATATTTTGCTGGAAAAGGAATCATGGTTTGATTAAATAATATATCGCTAAATTGTTTGATACTCTCTTGGATGATATCTTGTATTTTAAGACAAACTCAAACCCGGAAAGGGTAAAAAAGGAATTCGTGTGAAGAAGTATCGTGCAGAAAGGTGCGTCTCAATTGCGTTTCGAATTGAGAGAGCCAGACAAATAACACTCAAGGGAAGTTGCGTAAACGAGAAGCGCTATATGCCAATGCATATGCAAATATAGTTTTCCAACCGTCGCACGGGTAGTCAGAGTTGTGATTCATCGGTCAGCCTCTTGTTCTGTCCTCATCCCTCGACCCACGCGACCTGACCATCCCACATTTTGTCGATTCGCTTCATACTCATCCGTGGCGTATTAAATAAAGGAAACACTCGCATTTATAAACCAATTAACTTACACTAGCAGATTCAATTGCATATTCGATTGCAATTGCAGGAAGACGATTGATGCAAAATCGATGCTCGTAAACTAAAGATTCAACTACGGTACTAAAAATGCTCTAGATCGTCGTTGCAGAGTGCTTATTATATGCGCGTGTTGGCTATGAACGTTAGAAACGATCGAAAAGCAGCACAACCTCAAGAATCGCTCGCAACAGGTGTATGAACGTTACATAACGTAAATACTACGTGGATGACACATACGATATATATGTATACATTGAAGTTCTTGGACAATACGTCAAAGAACTCTGTCTCGTCTACAAATCAATTTGCAGTAGAAAGGTTTCTCTTCTAGAAAGAATTATTAATTGTAAAATCTTATAACAATAAGATTCTCGTAAAATTAATTCTTATAAAATTAGTAAATTTCTTGTAACAATAATAATAATTTTACAACAATAATTTTATTATCAGAGTAGACAGTACTAAAAAAATTGTTATATTTATTTTTATCACATTTCATTGTTATTCGCGCAAAATTATCGTTCTGTCAATATTTTTTTCTGTCAAATAAAACCTGATCTATCTTAGACGACGCAATAATTTACTAGGCATGTAAATCATTAAATGATTACCGTTATTTTCTCGTTATTTGTACAAGAATTTTCTACTGCTGTCGTACAGGTTTTCAGCTCGATGTCGCGTAGCGCAATCGTATGTATCGTTAGTCGAGCTCATTATACTCGATTATCATACTCTACGACAGGTATTGCAACGGTATATATACACGCACAGGAAGAACAGTTTTGCTACAAATCTGAAAATAATTTTGTTGGATTATTAAAAGAATTATGTAGAATGTTTAAATGTTAATGATAAAGCTGGAAAACATTTAACATTCTAACAACCAGTTTCATAGGACAGTTCTGTATAATTATTCTGATAATAGCCAACAAAATTATTTTCAAATCTGTATCCAGCTAATTTTTGAATACTTAAGCAAAACCATACTTTCCATGTACAGCAACATGACCAACAAGTATTTAAAAAATTGCAAAATACGTAAATAATTAGATTGGCAGACTAGAAGACTTTAGACAAAATAAAGTTTCTTCTATTTTTATAAAGAGAAGATATTTATTTGATAAAGATAAATTATATAATAATTATTTTTTATAAATTATAACACTATTTTTTATGTAAAGCCATTTATTCTGTGACAAGCTTTTAATTTTTTATTGTTTTATTTTACGTCAAACGACATTCTCATTTGGGAATCAGCTGATCGTATTTCTCTTACGAACCCTTAATTAATCGTTGCGTTAATTAAGTCTTGATAGATCTGCGTCTTTATCTTAGCTCTTACGTCAGTATCACCGATCTTGAACTCATTCGCAATTCCGATCAATTAACGTGATTACTTGATTAGCACAAGATCGAACTCACCGATGCCAAGATGGTGACAAGATAACGTTGAGTCCTTTCGTAATCAAGTGTTCGATTGACCGTGACCTGTCCCTGGTGCGGCAGGTTGATGCTGAAATAGCCGTATCCATCGACGGTGGTGATCCTGTTACGCCCAACACCCTCGTTGCTACCAATTCTACTGCCATCGCCAGGTGCAATCGAGTACTCGACAATACCATTGACACCGGCGTCGGCGTCCTTTGCGTCGACGTTCTTGAAGATTGTCGAACCGACTGGAGTGAGCTGCGAATAAACAATGTGCAGTATGCAGATTATATGATAGTACATAATATATATGTATATTTAGGCTATGTTCCAAAACTTCCTCTCCGAGGAAGATTTATTTTATATGTTATGTATACGTTACATCTATTATATAGGAAATTTTGGAACTAGCCTTAATGTAATATATATTTTCAATATAAAATTGCCTCTACGTAATTTGCAAATTGCAAAATGTAGTTCACAAAAACGCAGCGCAAAAAATAATATCGCATGCAAGATTATACATGCAAATACAAACCAACCGCACGCATTAAATTGAACTTTGGCAGCGCATTGACATTTTAAAGCGTTTATATTTTAATTTAAGTTAGATTAAAGAAACTATGTGTCTGATATTTTCCGTATTACAAAATTTATTTAAGAAGAATAGTCCTCTGTTGATAATATAAAATTCATTTCCGCTATTTTTTTCTACTCTGCCATTGATCAACTCAGTCGCCGCAGTATAAAAGTTAATGTAGCAGTTCAGTTTAGTCTATATAGATCGCTATTCGCAAAACGCAAATCTTCATTTTGTATCTGCGTTCACGAACTGCGTTTTGCAATTTACGAATTATGTAAAGACAGCATAATAATTCATCTTTCGCTAAGGAGGAAATGCACCAAGCCGAAGTGGAAATCACGACTTTCCTTCCGCGCCTCCAGCTGTGCTGAGAAATCGCAGGACGATATGTATTCCTTGAAATCGAACGGGATTAAATTTATGCAGCATGCTTTATGAAGTTTTAGAGGGATGTTAATTGAAGGCCGACGGGGTCAGACACGAGTCCGGTCGTCGAGGATTAATAATTCGATCGGGAATACACCGAGTTGGAACAGGTCAAGCAGGTTGTTCGCGCGGGATGTGCAACCTGCGTGAGCGAGAGGATCGGACGACTACAGAGTATAAGGGCGAGACCTCGTTGGGGATTACGCGAAAATAATTCAAAGGCTTTTTACACCGACGAAAGCCGCGCGCGTTTCCGATTAATCCGTGGAGATAAGTCGGTGACTACTGTGCGGCGCGACCGGAACGTATAATATTCTCGTTCACGGCGGTCAGCTCCTCCTTGTTGCTTCACGCCAATATTCGCTGCATCTTAGCTTATCTAACGGGATCAGGAACCTCCTTCAAAATACTGCCCTCGGTCAGCGTGTCTGTTTTAAAGAGTTGAGTTCTGTTATAAGATAGAATAACAGAACTCTATTTTAAAGACTACTACTTATAAAAATTTCTACCTACAGAAATCGCCACGACGTTAAATGGATACGAATTCCATATTTCGTAATAAATGTAACGATAAAAACGGCTTTTTCTTATAATACAGGTTTTTAAAAAATGACTCAACATCTTTATCTTCAATTGTAGTAAATGTAACGTAAGAATGATGGCAGCGAATGGTATATATTCATACAATACTTGAGAAATACTGAAGAGAGTTAATTAACATGTCTTCAGGATTAAGAATAAGCCGACTAAATGACGTTCCCACGGAAACAATTCAAGCAGAATAATCCTGGTCGTTAACGATGGCGAGGAAGTTATCGTCCCTCATTTACTTAGCAACGCAGTTAATTTTCAGTTTTTTGATGGCACTAAACGAGCAAAGGTAAGAAAGTGAAGGTGGATCGTTTCCGGCGTAATCATTTTGTTATTCCGAGAGCGATTATCACCGCTTGTTCTCGCTTGTTCTCGTGACAGTACCGGTTACCTCGCGGATTAATTAACTCAAGTGCGAGCCGACGATCTTAATCTCGATCTCGATTTCTTAGAGGAACTCCCGCGATTCTGCAATTATGCACGGCAGGTGGAGCAAAGGTTGTGCTCACGGCTCGAGCATCTATTTCGCTAGTTTCCACGGTAAGAACTAATACAAAAGCTCCGTTAATTAGACGATAATCCAGAGCAAGTTAGGATTATCTTCGTAGAATCGTCTCAATACAGCCTGAAAAAAAATATATTCTAACAATGATTAACATTTTGATGATCTATATTTTATTTAACTGAATAAAAGAAGATTGGAAGGGGAATCAAAAGACCATACGAAGATTTAATTTTTGGAGAACTTAAAACGATTTATTCCCCTCGCATTCAATTATCCTATTAGATCTATTCAATACCTTTTAGATCTCAGGAGAAATGCTCAATGCGCATGTCATTCTTGGCATAACGGATCACAAATGCGAAAGAAGGAAAAGATTGTCGCGATGATCGTAGCCCTGATCGACCATCAACGTCGGTCAATGTTCGGAATAGTTCCCATCCACTTAGCGACGTGACGAATCTACTTTCTTCGAAGACGCACGCTGACTCGACGATAGAATGGGATAATAAAGCGTCCACACTCGCGTCAATGACTAGCATTCGACACACTTTTAATTTCTATAAAAATTCCGTCACGCATAGAAAACGTCCGCCTTGAAAGTCGTGGCACAACGCCGATGCTACGCTCGATCGAAGAACCGGATATTCGAAGAATCGATGACATTCATGATGCATAGGAACTTTAACTTCTTGTGTACGCTATTATTTTTCGACGAAGTCTCATAATAATTCCAATAGCAATATTTGTCTTTATTTCCTGCACCATTCGATTAATACTTATCTTGCCGGAATATAATTATCAAACTTTCGCGTTAACTGCAGTCTCTTTATCTCTCCATCATATTTAAAACGCATAATTACAACACGCAGTCCATTATAAGTATAAATTTCCAACTGCGCGTGCATACCGTACATCGTAGCGCATCTCATTATAGGTATAAATTTATTGTAGCGCGGAGCATACCGTGAATTACCGCGTTATGCCCGCATTTTCACGCTTGATGTTCTATTATTTCCTTAATATAAAACGCATTTTCCACCCACCCGACCTGGCAGCTTCATCCGTTTTTATTGCAAGTGTGAGAAATCAATTGCCAACAGAAGAAATATCGATTGAAGTTAATTACGCGAGTTGAAAGATAATCGAGCGATATTTTACGGTTGTATATTTGATTGAGATGGAAATGAAAATCAAAAGTTCTCCTTTAAGAGAAGGAAGCTCCTTGAAACTCTTACCTCTGGCACAGTGGTCTCATACGGCGTGTTAATGAATTTCGGCGCATTATCGTTGATGTCGGACACTCTCACTATCATCGGGATCGTCCGCTTTTTGTTGGTTAACTTCACCGTGCAGCTCAACTAAAAAACAAATAAGTATTCATATAGGAGAGTGAACATGAAAATTTGGCATTGATCGCTCGTTTTATTGTTAAATGCTGCTTAATTGTTACTGAAGAAGAACTTCATAAAAAGTATTTTAATAAGGAATATAAAGAATTTATAAATGATATTAATAAATCAAACCTGTAACGGAACGCTCAGAGAAAGGTTTCTCCGATTCAAAGAAATGTTTCTTTGCTATATGGTTAAAGAAATTCTTTGATTTAAATGTCATTTCTTTTATTTGAATATAATTTTTTTATAAATCAAAGAAATTTTTGCTTCAACCGTGTAAGAAACATTTCTTTGAGTTAAAGAAACCTTTTTCTGGGTGAAACACACATTTTTTTTATTCTAAAAGAATATACGTTTCTCTTTGAGATCCACAAGTTCTTATTAATTTTATTTTTTTTTAAGAATTTTTAAAGTTCAGGACTGTAAAAACTAAGATTGTGAAACAAAATTATTTCCTATAAATAACTTCTATTTAAAATATTTGGTAAGATGATTATTGTATGACTATAAAATTTTTACAAATTATTAAACTGAATAATGTTTACTATTAAAGATGCGCAAAATTAATTTTAAAAAATAAAGTGTAAAAAATTATTTCTAAAGCGACCGATATCCTTCGACTGGGTAAAGTAATAAATAATTGGTTTCACTGAAATTGGTTTATTTCGATCGATTTAATTACTCGTTCATGTAGGTTTCTATAAATTAATCAAAATGTTCCGCATTTCTGTTTGAATCGAATTTATCTCTACATCTCTATCTGCATTTCTTGGTCTCAGATCTACTCGTTTGATCAGTACTAGCTCTTGAAGTGTTCGATGCGGTACTTTAGACCTTTCACATTCCTCACATGATAGTGTCATAAGGTACAATGTGTTTGTACAGTTTCGCGGATGCTGAACGAGCCACTAGAGAGAACTCCTTGAATCGCGAGTGCAATAATAAGTGAGCAAATTAATTTCGTATAATTTAACTAATTTAAAATTAATTTTATAAATGCATTTAAGAAATGTATAGGCTAACAAATTTTTAAAAGTATATATTTATTAATAGATACAGTTTTATTTTCACAAAATTGAAATGAGAAGTATGATACTTTATTTTTTAAAAATCTAAATTAATTTTATGGAACATCTTTTCCCATAAATACACTAGCTATAAAAAAATTTTTTTTTAATAAAGAAGTAATTAATATATATATATACATATTTTATATACATTTTTTTATAGCTAGTATATTATTTATGGGAAAAGATGTTCCATAAAATTAACTTAGATTTTTTTAAAAATAAAGTATCATACTTCTCATTTCAATTTTGTGGAAATAAAACTGTATCTATTAACAACCGTGCGATTTAACAACTAATGCAGGAAGCGCGAGAGTTCTTGACCAAGCTAGCTAGCTTCCGCTTTCGCAGTAAGTTTGCAACTCGTTAACGGTAAAGAAAATAATAAAATATTTTACAGGCAGACAAGAGATCCTCTTCCTAGAAATGGAGGAAGTTTTTTGCGTAGAAAGACAACGGCTTCATCTTAAAAGCGCTAAGTGATGAGATGAATTAGACGTTTAAACGTTTAATAATCAATATAAAAAGAAAAAATTCACTTGAAAGAAACTGAACAATACAATTTTTTATTGCAATCGTAAAGATTATAAAACACTGACTCGAAGTGAAAGCTATTATTTACTTGTCTTCTAATATTTGTATAGAATTGAGAAGGATAATAACGATACATCTTTCTCTATATGAGTTGCCCTCTGCATTATTTTTATCTTTGTTAGTACAGATTATCCTTTGTTATATTCGTTTGAAAGTCTGAATAATGGAAGCATTCCATTTACCCCATATTTCCATCATAACATTCTTCCACGATATCTAATCGACAATATCGAGGACGGTGAAAATTCCGACCGAACAAAAACGAATAGAGAAACGAAGGCTTGACGAGTTGTCGCAAAGGATAATAATCAGAGAGTGCAAATCAGGCGCAGGAGACTGAAGTTTCCGCGCGTAACGAGTTTCTCTCCGCACATCTTTGTTATTTATTATCGGAAATTTCCGTTGTCAATGATTTTCAATGTGGCAATTTGTTTCGCGGTGGTCCCCAGGTGACTTTATCGTTAGAAAGCTGTTAAATGATATTCCATAATTCACGTTGCGTCGATGCGTTGCTCGTAAACTTTCTCGGATGGACGAATAAGGAAGAAGACGTGCACATTAACTGATAGTTACACGTGCTGTAAATTTTTATCTAAACCTTCAACATAGGCATTTGCACAACGCATTCTTTCAGTTTCTAAATGCAAATTTAAAGCAATCTCGTGTACTCAAATATATTAATAAAAAATATTATTTTGAAAAATATTAGTAAAAAATAAATTAATATCATAATAGATGTCGTTTTGTACGCGACTATAAATTATTATGCATAAATATAAATGTGAGAAAGCACATTAAATCTAGGCTACAAGGTTCTCAATCTTGAAGGAGTCTAAAAAGAAATATATAAAGAGAATGTAGCGCTACCGTTATAATAACGCATGCAACAATTTTTTAATGTAGGTACGTCTGTTCCACTTTTAAGCATTATGAAACTGCAACATTAGTCCATTACAGAGAATCTTTTTTTAGAAATTAAATAAATCAGGCAGGTTCTTATAATCTTGCGAGATAAAATTTCTTACCTGAAAAACCACATGTGAGAGATTTTCGTCGTCTCTGTCCAATGGCTTGAGAAGTTGAAGTTTTTTGCCGTTCAATTTAAAAAGAGGGATCTCTTTTCCAGGAAAGAGAAGCTCCAGCATAGTCTCGTTATAAGGATCGCCGGACACCGGAAGCTCTTCCGGCACGGTCTTCTGATCGATCGCTGAAAAGGGATAACCAATGAAGACGATTACCGTCGTGCACATCGATTTATCTCATATCTGGGACAGCGTAAATGAAATTTTCAATAAACTGGAAATATATACCAAACTCCAGCAGGGCAATATATAATCTTGATCGTTTGTTTCAAATATCAAACAAAGAATTATTTTATAAATAATAAAAAATAATAAAAAAAATTGCAACTTCTAATAAATGCTTAATATATACATAATTATCAAAGATATGTATATATAATTATAAAATATAATTATCAAAGAAAATGAGATTAAGATTTATAATTAATGTATTTTTGTATGTGATCAAAAAATACAAAAAAGCTACTAATTATCAGTATCGTGAAAAATAATCTAATATGATGATATGAATAGTCATTTCGAGGAAATTGTTTTATTACTTGTATAATATGACTTCCTCTCTCAAGCGAAGATCAACCCATCTTCATTCTGTATAATGAATGCAATCTTGGCGAGCTGATGTTGATCTCAGGCAACATCTCATTAATGAAAGCCAATACAATTTAATTGCAACGTATTGACTATTCTATATCTCGAATATTTCTTTTCTCTAATTTGAATTATCATTCTTTATCAGTGTAATTACTTTTCTTTAACCGAGAAACTAATTAAAATTTCTATTACTGTACTGTACAGATACCATCTTTTAAAATGAATTTAACACATTGTTCTTTACAATTTCGAGTCTTGGAGATTTTCCTATTAAATTGAATTCATATATTTTAATCTTAATTTTTCCATTCATAAGGTTTTCGCATCTTATTTTTATTTATAATAAAATAGTATAGAAAAATGTTGAAAGCAATCGCAAAGCAATTGCATTAACTTTTAAGGAACTATATTTGCTTTTAAATATTTTTAACCTTTAGAGAAAGATTGCATTTATTTAAAAAATCTTTTTTTCTTGAGTATATATATATATATATATATGGCTTTCCTGTTTTGTAAAGTAAGGAATAATTTAAATTAACCAATATTAGGTGTAATAAATTTAAGTGACGGGAAAGATTAAATACAATCCATTTTTATATTCCCTTAGTCTTTTTTTATAAAATGACAATCACTTTAATGCATTATGCGCGGTAGAATAAATGTATTCATTCGTTTGGGATATAATAACGAAATTACTTCTCGTCAAAATAGAGTCTTTCGTCGATAAAATCATCGTGCATTATGCATACGGTGAAATCGAAAAAAGCGAGGTCTTTTAGATCTTCAGAACGTAAAAGATGAATTTCTCGAAAATATCAGAAATTGATTCGGCTTGATTTCGATAGTTATCGATCAACTCGATCGTCTACTAAACGTAATTTCCGCGTAATGAAATAACAAAATTGTGACATTCACGATCTTAAAATCAAATCTTCTTGAGGAATAATCTATTTATTTGCGAACATAAACATGAAAATTTATCAAAAACATATTTACAACACAACTAATGCAAGGTGTGCAGTCAAATCTGAGATCGAATAAACTCGTGGCAAACAAAATACAGTTCGCAATGTGGAAAAATATAACGATATACTAGAAACATAATAGACGCTGCTTCCAGTTATAGAAATGTATATTTTGTTGTTTTCTTTTGCATAAGAAATAGAAAAATCAGAGAAATGTATTTGTGATTTAATGACGTCTGTTTCTCAATTGTAAATCATTAAATTTTTCATCAAGTTTTTCTAAAAATCAATGTTTTCAAAAAAGAATGTATAAATAGATTTAATTAATAGAAATATTTAGTAAATGATATATTAAAATAATTGTATTAACATATCGCACTTACCATTTCCTCTACTTTCTTCAATATCGAGGATGATGTTCGATTGTCCTCCTTCTACCTCGCACAAACCTGAAATGTAAAAATATCCAGAAAATTATAAAAAAATTAATATTAGATTTCATTTTTCTATATTATACGATGTTTAAATTAAAATTATATAAACTGAACGTTAGGCTTTATTCATTTTATATAAAGAAAAATTGTACTTAATTAATTAATTTTAATTTAAATAATCTTAATAAAAAAGATATTGTACAATATTTTAAAAAAGAACAATATTTTAATATCTTGTAATTTTATGCAAAATTATTATTTTATAATAATAATTTTATAATAAATTATTATATTATAATATATAAAATAATTTACAAAACGGTCTCTAAAAGATTTGACCGTTTATTACTGCTTATGTTTTTTATTACAAGATATGTGCAATATTAATATTTTATTTTATAATGATTCAAAATGAGATTTATTTCGTATTTATAATATAATATAAAAAATGTAATATCTTGTGAATTTAAAAAAATGTGTATGTGTATGTGGATGGAGACTGAAACACAATGACTTAATAGCTGTTCAAGATAGTAATGACAACTATTACTTATAATTATTCGTGTGATTATCTGAATAGCAAATATATAAACGCTTTTTCACGGACTTTGAAGCATTTAAAGTTCATTCAACTAGAGCAGTCAGTCGAGTAATAAAGCAAATCGTTATGACTATACATATTTCTACGATAGGAATGCTATATCATTTTTCGTAGCGTGTATGAACAGAATGTTCTAACTGTCTCTCTTTCGTTTGCGTGTTGGTAAAACTAATTGTGAATGATAAAAAGGCGTGAAGTAATTGATTGCCGCTCGTTCAAGTAAAGCCCAGGGACTTTCCTCGCAGGTGCAAGTAGAAAGTAGAAGGTTTTAAATATTTCAGTATTTTAATACTATATTTAATTTGATAAGACAAAAATTTAACTCTCCATCATATTTTTATTCACTTTGCCTGCAATTTGTTTTTTACTATTCTTTTCAAACACATGGAAGGAATTAGGATTACTTTCAACATCTTTATTATATCACTAAATAATTTTTTAATAAGATATTTTAAGAGGAGACACCGGATTTTTATTTCGGACAAATTTAAGAGTAAAATTTTGCTTGTATAAAAAAAGACTCAGACTGCAAACGAAGGATAGACTTGCAGATAACTCACTCACAGATAAATTTACTTCCCTTCCATATACTTGCAATTATGACACCCTATCGAGATCAGCACGCAACTGATGCGCAATTTCTGCATGTCATTAATTCTCAGAGCTCACCAACACACCCGCGCTCTTTCAGACAGATGCGAGAAATCGGCATGACCGGAAACGTGACGCGCAAAATGTTCTCATCAGGAAGGAAGATTCCTCGACAAGTACGCCAGCTGTGTTACGAAAAGGACCGGTCGACGATTGATTTTTGTCGTGAGATTTTGCAGACCGGATAAATTAATCGGATTGCACATTAATGAATATGAGAGTCTAATTACTGACATTACCGATGCATACATGGGTTCATTATACGATGCAAAATGATTTGCGATATAACATGATAGTCTTACGTTTTACAACACGCTCTTTCCTGACTTAATTATCCTTGTTACGGTAGTTAAGCTAAATAAAAGAACAACATTATGACATTAACAATTTTTTTAAGAGCTGAATTCAAAAACAAATTAATATTTCTTATTACATCGTATACGCGTTACAACTTGATGCCGTTTATTTCATTATTATTATCTTAATCTTGTCAGAATTTTTTTACTTTTTTTGGTCATAGTCTTTTCTTCAACATAATTTTCATAAAATTTTAGATGATTAGTTACCTAATAATTTTCTTTAGCGTGAAAAGCGTGAAAAAGAATTTCAATAAACCTAATGTTCTTGAGAAATTTTTGAATTAGCAAAAAAAATATAGAAGTTACCTTATAACGTTTGCATATTTTTTAGATTTTAAAAGAAAAATAAAATTATGAAATTTTAATAAATCAAAGATATACAATCAAGCCTCTTGTTATTGGCATCGAATCAAAATGAAGTATTATAATTTAATAATGATATTACTATTAAGCTTTCAATCAAATGAAATTAGTTTGACGGGTCCACACAAAAAAAAAGCTTTAGGTATAAAATAATTGAATATCAAAATTAATTTAAAATAAAACAATAAAATATTTTATATAAATTTATCTTATTATAGAAAAAAATATGTGTACTATTTAACTGCATTGTCCAAAATGCAAAAAATGCACGAACGCAAAATTAAGAGTAAAACGTATCCTAACAGCCTCCAGGGGACATCCTGAAGACGTCCAAAGGACATCCGTATGTTCTTTGAACATCCTAATGACATCCCTAGGATGTATCCCGGATAAAGTGTATTATTAAAGTAGCGTTATTTTTTAAATTGACCGCGCAACTAACGTTACTGCGCGGCGTCATCTAGTTTAATTACGCTTCATTCGCAGTTCGGGCACGGAACGAATCGGTTGCGGAACGAGTAACGTCGCGATGAGTAACTCTTTTTGGTAAGCAAAATTTGTATCAATCCTGCAACACCATTTGATTATCTTCCTTGTACCTTCTTAAGGCCATGGCACATAGAAAAAATTAAGACATAAGACTTATGCAGTAAGCGAGCAATCACAATGCAGACTATAAGATCATAACATGAGCATGCAGAGCGAATCTAACATGTTGATTTCTTTATTAAAGAATCTTACTGTTTAAATCTTATATTTTCAGCATTTTTATGTATTACACAAGACCTTTAGAATAAATAATAGCACGTAACATAAATTTGACGTACATGATAATCCGTTAGAATATTTTACGAGATTTTTTTGATCGAAAAATCCATCGTGCAAACAGTTAAATAATACGCACATATTTCTATATAAGTATCGCAGATTTCTATTTTCAATTTCAAGTTTTATATTTAACTTGTGTTGTAATGTAAAATAATAATCGCCATGAAAAGAGAGTGAATTATTCGTTGTCCGAAATACGAAAAATAAACGCGAAGTTACATGAATGCGAAGTTAGCAGCAAGCGCGTAGTGTTGCGCGCGACGCTGATTTTGGCGCGCAAAATGCGATTGACGCTATGACACCTTATCAACTGTCATGTATCAGTCACAGAAAGCGGCGGACGCGGAATGGATCAGCTGCGAAACGAGTGACGTTGTGAATCTGTTTGGTTCAAGTTTGGATACAAGTTTCGCTTTACAATTAAAAGTGAAATATTGTATTGTATAATAAACTTAGATATTTATTTAATGTGCATTAATAAATGAAATTTTAATTTTGAAATTTATTTTATAAATATAATTTTGCAATTGTATTAATTTTTAATATTAAAAATTTAGTAAAAGATATAATATAAATGGTAACAGATATAATTTTTTTATTAATACAAGGATATATAAGTTTTATTATCCTAATTATACAATCGATTTAATGATATCTTTGAAATTGAGTAATTAATTAACTGTTCTAATTTTTAAAAACGATTAAATGCATTTGTATAAAATTTGTTATTACACATTTATATTTTATTAATGAAATTACATATTTTTAGAATCTAAGACATTGCTCCTGATTGTGAGACATAGTAAAGTTATAATATATCTAGTTTAAAATACTATCATACATTGATATCACACATTTTATTAATAAAGCTACATATTTTTAGAATTGAGATAAATAACGTTATAATATTTCTATTCTAAAACTCTCAATTGAATGTTATAATTATTTATAAGTGATGCTATTCATAAAGCGAAGTAGTTAACAAATTTATAAAACGAAGTGCAAAGCATGCGATAATAATAATCTGTTCATCGAAATGTAAAAGACAAAATATTCAGTATACGTTAATTTTATAATGCCATATTTAAAGCGAATAAAGTATTAGTAATGAAATGATTGGCAGGGCACAGCATTGTTTTCGTCACACATTCAAGTGTCGCGTACGCCGCGCCGAGTTAAAGGTCACCATGCTATCATTTCTATACCGACAACTCCATGAAAAGGTACCTCTGCTAGTCGCTCCGTGTATAATCGTTAATATTGTATTGTCTCGAAATGTGATGCAATAAGTATTAGATAAATACCATAAATATTAGAATGATATTTTATTACTCATTAAATTATTTATCTTTGCGACTGATTGTAAGTGACTTTTGAAATTCGTAAATAATAGTTCGTACGTGTTTTATATGACTTATAGATGAGGATCGAAGTGAAAAAAGGATTCAAATTCTAATTAATTACGTTTTGTCGTGATTTGTTTATCGAATGGTAATTTATTTTTAAAAGAATATTTGAAATTGAATACATTTTCCGAATTTAACGTTTGATCGAATTATTTAATAATTTGAAAGTATCTATTTTATCGCTTTCAATGATCGCTGCAGAGCACGAATATGATATGCGAATCGTGTTGAATCATATTTATAGCTTATATGACAGAGAATACTCAGAGGATATAATTAATTTTGCGCTCGATTGCGTTTTCGCGAGTATTGCCTCATGATTGTATATAATAGAGGAATGAGGTCTAAGAGGTTTAAATTCATCAGATAGCAGAATATCATATTAGTGAATGTGTTTTCTTTTTATTTAAAGTGAGCTAATGGATCTGTGAATATTACAATTAGATATAACATTTCACATTCCAGACATTGCTTTGAAATGGATGGGCTAGCACAAATGGACATAAATATTTAATCCCAGAACACGTGCAACCATCTATCGATCCATTGTAGATATATATATATATATATATATATATACAAAAGTCATGGAATAGAGCTTGTTATTATCAACGTATTATTGATCGATTTAGTCATTGATTTATATAGACATTACGCAGTAAGAACACAGAATAGTAATTATTAAGAGAGCAAACTATTTGGAATTTATGGCAAATTGAAATTTATTGAAATACGAGTATATGAAGAAAAGAAAAAATATATTTCTACAGTTAGAATATATTTAATAAAAGGCGATAAAATTAGTAATGTAGTAAATTCTGCAGAGAAAAGTTTAATCTTTAAATTTAATCAATAACAATAATTATATTAGGACTCTCGAATTTTAAACAATACAAAAAGATAAATATAATAAGTTGAGGGTCAGCAACGATAAATGGCGCAATTATTTAATGAACAATCAATACTCAGATATTGAATTGATGTCTTCTTTATTTTGAACGTTTCGACTCTCTTTGGAGTCCTCCTCATATCTGAGTGACACGTCGTCGTACACGGACGTGTGTTCTAAAAATGTGTGATCTTTATATTTGATTTTAACAATTCTACTTTTTAAGTTTTAATATGTTCAATAAAGCTTCAGTACAATGCTTTATGTTCTGTGATGATTAATAACGCTGCATCTTTGTCAATTTGCGAGTCATTTATGGACATTATGGACATGTAAATTAATTATACTTGTATCATTCTTGCTGAGGAGGACTCCAAAGAGAGTCGAAACGTTCAAAATAAAGAAAACATCAATCCAATATCTGAGTATTGATTGTTCACTAAATAATTGCGCCGTTTATCGATAAAAAACGGCGGAAACTTATTTGTACACCTAGCTTATCCATTTATATTTAATTGACAAATTGATTTTATCTTTTATCAATACTTATTATTCATATCTTAATCTTATTATTTACATACGAAAAAGTATTTGTAACAGTTCTAATTAACATAATTACCATAATTAATCAACATTAATTAACATAATTAATCAACTAAAACTTAGAGTTTGGATAGATAATATAGTTCACACGATTTCTTCGCTCAATATCATACGTTTTCGCATATCGTTCGTCACATTGCGAAATCGTGCAATTTACACACCAACATTCGTCATCGTCCGACCAGTCACGCGCAACATTCCCTGCCGAGCCCTCGTAAAGTCTCTCTGCGTAAATCTTACGTGACAGCAGGCCACTACCGGCGAACCCCGATCATTTCTTCCCGCATAGAAAGTGATCACGACATTAGAAAGTGTATACTGTAGTAGGAGAATGAAAGACATCATGTCGATAGCGACCTACATTTCCCATTCGCGCGCGAACAACGCATCCTACATCTATTCTGTGAAGTTTCTAAATGATCCATTGATATACAATCGATATACAATCATCTTCGCTTAGTTCATGATCTCATATAATTTGTCAGCGTTATATATAGATTTTTATGGGTCCTTGAGATGAATTTAATGCTTTATTTATTCAATTGTTAATCTTTGATAATCGCTTAAATTATGAACATATAACGTAATACGCATTGAAATCGAAGTATCGTGGAATCTGGCAGCGTGCCATTAACGAAGCTGGCTATAAAATAACCCGGGTATATATACGATCGAGTTCGGTGTCGTGGGAATCGATACTGAAAGTTACAGGCGGTGCCGACTTCGTCGGGAATTTTTTTTCCTCTTTTTTAACGTCAAATCCATTACGAAGAAAATTGTACTCTACTGCGTGCATGTATTGGAAAAAGTTTCGTATCATCTGGATTTTCGCGAGACTGTATGTGTGTATCGTCTTACGTAAAAGAAAACAATCTGTAACGTGTAAACTAAAATGGAAGTTAACAGCTGATTCGTATTGATTGAACAGTAAAATATGAACGTCTGAAAAAAATTATATTTAAAGGTCGGATATGTAATTATTACGTTTTATACGGGTGATGTAAGAAGCGTAGTTGAAGAAAATGGACCGATTATTCGAACAGGAATCATTCATACAAGACAATGCAGGAAGCAGATGTTCGTTAATTAGCAGGTTATCTTTTTTGCCAAATGCTCGTAAAACACCACCTTCGGTTTGCGATGAATCATGGGTTTTTTTTTCCAAGTTAAACCGTCGCTTTATAAACGCCGCGCCTATCTTTCGTTTACAGGCAATGCGAATTATCACGTCGGAATGTACGTTTTATCCCGCTAAGCCGTTTACACACCATTCTCTCTCACGTACCTACATCTTCTCTCTATCTGCATATGTAGTCGTTCATCGTGTTCGCCATGGCTTACCAAGTTTATCAATTTCTCGTAGATCTCCGTAAAACTTGCATTTAATATTCTCCTTTTACGATCATAAAATAAAAAAAGAAGCTTGCTCGCATAAAATGAGAGTTGCATCGAGTACTCGCGAGACGTATGGATGATTAAAGTACTTAATTACGTAACGGCGGTAAATCGATTGACGCGGTTGAGAAGTATGAATAATGCGGGCTCGCAATTCGTATCGATGTAACTTAGATATAAGCGATACAGATCGCTTCGCGATACGATAATAAAAGCCATAGAGGTAGAGCTCACACCTCCGCGCGTGCCGTTGATCCGCGCGCGCGTTTATGCCCGGCGTCAACGATAAAACAGAACTTACATCATCAACCGTGACATAAGTAATTGCCAATCAGCTGAGATAGATTTACGCGTGTGGGAAGCCACAGTCCGACTGTGATTGACTTTTACGCGTCGTTACTTTATTTTATTCCGTTTGCAACAGCCGAGGGAACGTTTCGAGAGACGTGCAGTCTTTGCAGAATTTTTAAAAATTTTCAGTTACGTTATTAACCCTTTGTGATCTTTCATTGTTTTTAATATAATGCTTGGAAATAGTTTATTGCACAGCTTTTCAAACATTTAATCTGATTGTAATCGACAACTATATTTTTGATAAACTTAATTATTTCGAAGGAAATGATTGAAAGGAAAAATTCTTTGAATAATAAAAATTTATTCATGTTGGATCAAATTATTCACTAAAGTCGTTATAAAAATGCCATTTTAGTTAATCATTTTAACTTTTTCTACTTTATATTTTATATATATATATATATATATATATATATATATATATATCAGTACAGAGTATTGAAAATATGTGGACATAATTAAAAAAACACAATATAATAAATAATTCTGACGGTATAAATAATGCTGAAATAAGTATTCAGCTAAAATAGCAAGGATAGAAAGTTGTCACCTTTGAGTGCTATTTCATTTATGCATTTGTCATATGACAAATGAGTGCAAAGAGGTTCTCGATTTGTCTATTCTATAACCAATCAATAAGCTCGAAAAATTTGTCGTATGACAAAAACGGACAGATGAAACAGCGGCCTTTGGCAGTTCTAATATTAAATAAAATTGAGAACGAAATATTTGAGCTTCATTTAGTTATTAAAAATAACTTGAAATGCAAAAGATTAAAAGGATGTTTTCGACAACAATTAAAGAAATAAGCAATTGATTACTTACCGACTTTAGAATGAACGTTCCTGAGATATAAAATCACGCACAGCAAACACCAAAACCAGCGGGTCATTGTTCTTGCCTGCAAAAAGAAAATATCACAATAATAATTGTACACATATATATAATAAAAATTAATTAAAATAATATATAACCGCAGTATTATTACTATTTTAATTAAAATAAATGCACATATAATTAAGCAGATCGTAAATTGCTAAATCGCGAAGAGACTCACGCGTAAACAGTCTGATGAGATATATTCGTTAGAAAGATCATTGTATTCATAAGCCACGGTTTTGCTGCCATCGTTGATAATAATCCTTAATTAGTAGCGCATCGTGAAGCACGAGACACACTTTTCGTCATGAACATATTCACGGCATACGTTACTTCGTCGCGAATTATGCAATTCGTTTTAGTACAGAGATGATGACAAACGACTTCTTTACATACGCGCCGTATAATCTGCTAATTTTAAATGTACGTTTAAAAAGAAATTGAAATGAACTGCTAATTAAAATTAAACTTTTCTTAATTATAGATACTCTTTTCTATTGTCAATAATTACTTTTAAATTTTGAGAATAATTAGAGAAATATCGTAATAAAACAAATCCTCGATTCAGACTTAACAATTTCTTAAATACATACTCGTACGTAATAATTGAGATGGACTTTTGAAGTTAATATGTCTTACATGCATTTTACATTTTCAATAAGCAACGGTACGCTTACTGAAATGTTTGAACGAGTGGCGTGCAATATGCTAATCTCCGATATTCTGGGGCATCGATAAGCACATTTCTGTGCGCTTATCGATGCGGAAAGGATACAGTTGGAAATTTAGCGGGATGGCACACACAGGATATGGACAGAAGCTTATCGGGAGCGCGTCCTCGTTCACATGCGGAGACTCCGGAAGAATTTCGCGAGAGTCAGTTATCAGTAGGATCGATAGCGCGCGGGCAGCTCTGTGAAGTCTTATGCTAATGCACCGTTCTTGTAATAAGGCCGTGTGCCAGCGTGAATAAAATGCCAAACGAAGGAAAACAATGTTATCGATTTCACATAATCTCGCATGGCGGAGTTGCGCTCTTCTCATCCCGCACTCGAGATGAAACTCTGCCGCCGTGTCTCATCTAAACATGCGTGCTCCCGCAGGAATGACTGATCTACACAGTCGTTTGGGTTTAGCGAATCCACGGATCTAAGCTATAATGTGGACGTTAGCACACATTTACATTTACACATTATACATATATGTATTCTAGTCATCATTGCTACCTCTCTGATTTTCGGTTAGAAACTCCGACTTTTTGAACGAACATTCAGTTCTCCAGTTAATCTATTCCAAATTTTGATACATAATGAATCTCTTTTTATGTACACACATCGATTTTCTTCTAGTTTGGAAAAGAAATCTTCAGCAGGCAAGTTAAATCTCTTATGGTCTTTTTTAGGGATTTTTTTTAGAGCATTACAAAACGGTAATACTTTTGATAAAGACAGTGGGAATTATAGTAGAGATTCGTTAATTTCCAGTGGAACATTAATTGAAAACTAGCAACTGTGTTCTAATATCATATACACATGTTTTTGTAAACGATAGTGAGACAAGTGTTTGAGGAAAAGAGGAAACAATGCTGATTTAAAAATATAATAGTACTCTAAAAACTTTTAGAGTAAAAGCTCACTCTGAAGAGTGAAATTTGAGCTACTCTTTTTTAAGACTGACTCAATTTTCACTCTAGAGTGAAATTCCATTTCAAAGAATTTAGAGAATAGGAATAAGAGTAAAAATAGAATTCACATGTGATATAGAATAAAGCAGGATAGCAACAGCCCGGGTTCATTTTTTATTTATATCTTCTAATTAAAAGAAAAATTAAGAACACACGCGATGGTTTCTTAAAGAAAAATTAAGAATGCATAAAGCACATAATGTCTTTTCCTTTTATAAACTTACAATATAACTTGCAAAAAAAAATTTAATTCCTCCTAAAAATCCGGATACAGATAAAAGATCCCGTATAATGATCGTATTGTAAAAATAATCGCGACCGTGTAATACTTCGGACTTTAGGATTAACTTCTATCTTCTCCTTTATTCAATTATAATGAATAATTCCTTGTGTTTTTACGAAATATTACTGGCAATCTCTACGAACTTTTTTAATTCTTTTGTGCTGAGGCAATCTTTACACGTTTCGCAACAAAATAACATAAGAAAGATATTGCTCTCACGTTTACACCAGATAACGTACGTGTTTATGATTTTGAACGAATGTAACGGACAAAAACCAAAAGTCGAGATATAAAAGATATTAAACAAGTTCTCGTGGTTCCGTGTAGCGAAGGATCTCGCGTGCTCGCGAAACTCGCTAGATCGTGTAGTCACCTCGCACTCAAATTAGACTAACGCCCGGAGTGTCGTTCGTGCAACTGTCTCGCGTGTGCAAAAATCTCCCGTACATGCAACAGTCATGCATTCGCATATTTTAATCTCACGCTAGACTCTTGTAGTCTGTTATCTCAGTTGGCCCTAGAGTCACAATTCTTGTAGAAAAAACTAGTAAACTAAGGCCTACTCGGGTCATAAGTATAAAGCACGTCTACAAATTAACGTTTTACAAGTAAACGTTTTCTAACATATATCTAACAAAAAATAAATTAAAAGCAATTTTATTGAAAAGTAACATTTTCTTTTATAACAATTTTAATATTTTATTAATTCTCCTTTGACTTTTATTACTAATTTTTCCAGAAAGATGCAATAAATTGAAGGTTTATACTTATGGCTTTATACTTACGGCTGTATATTTCAAGTACTTATCTGAAGAGAATCGCGATTAAGATTTAATATTTTCACTAGAGAAAGGTTGATATAAATCTCTAAATCGAAGGCGAACAAAGTTTGGCATCGTTCGATATAAATTCTAGAACATAGAATAGAGCAAGAAAGGCTATCTCGTGAAATCCGCGGTCGAAGGAAAGCGTTATCCGACACCATACGTAGATATATGTACGTCGTGGCAAACCGTTCACCAAATTTTTTCGCTCTCGCGGTTACTAAGTTTCCTTTCGAAACTTGTTACAAACGGGACGCAACAACGAAGCAACGTTTCGAGGATGCGTGCGCGCGCACAATATTCTTGAGAGTAAAAGAAGATGCCGTAATTGATGTAACGAGCTCCATTCACCATACCGGGGATAAGTGGGATCGCAAGTGCGTTCCATCCAAGTTCGCGGTTTACAGCGAAGGTTTACGATGAAAATTTCCTTCCGATAATTTCGCACTGCGATCTTCGTTTACGGGGGATACGCTTCTTCTTACGACGCGCGGTCTTTTAACAGAGTTTCGTCACGGCGATCTGTGAGAAAATGGTGGACTGTCTTAAAACGGAAACTCCACTGGCCTAGCGTAATTCTCACGAATTACATAATTAACGTCGCGGTGGAAACCGTAACGCATTGATGAACGAGACAAAATAACCGGACGCGCGATTCGCTTTCCTATGATTTATCGATACAAAGCCGCTGAAGCACAACAACGTATCAGTTATGAGCTGCGATTTTCAAATTTATTACTAACTAAATCTTTGGTTGGTATTATCTGTCAAAACAATTTACGCGTTATATTATAGGGAGTAAATTTGTAGAATGATTAATCTGTTAAATACACTAAATTAACTAAATCGACTGTACTTATCGAACAAACCGATCATAATTACCGACAGTTCTAATTACGAATAGAGAATTATTCAGAGATTATTCATATAGTATATTATTTATACAGTAAAATGATAGCAGCGTATTAGATACACAGTTTCGTATGCAGATTCCCGAAAAAGATATAAAGGTCAGGTCGCTTTCGTCCGAAGAACCAGAAGTGGAACATGTCGATAGGCTTTGTTCTCACGTATCATAAGGTCTAAAAAAGCAAGCATGATCTCTTCGAAGTAAGTTGAGTCACGCGAAGATTGGAGGAAAGTTTTTGTAGAAACTTAGGCTCGATTGCACTAACGTTACTTTGATTTTAAGCAAGGCTTGACTCTTTTTAAAGCTAAAAGAAAAATAGAGAGAGAGAGAGAGAATTTTAAGCCTTGCTTAAAGTTAAACATTGATGTAAGGCCTTAGACTCTCACTCATACTGAACTATACATATGGTATATTGACGTTTACTTTTCTGTCTAAGATACTTGTATCAGATTCGATCGTATCAAGATCGAGTTGTTTCTGTATTAGACATGACATTAATTTTGATTATACAGCACATTAATTATGAATTCTGTTCTATAAAATTTGATCTCGATTTCTTTGATGATAATCGGTAAAATACGGAGTTTTCATTTAATATAATGATATAGATGTAATATTGCGCAAATTTTATCTAATTCATCTAATCAGGTTATCATGTTTTTTTATTAAACATTTATTTTCTTTTTGCATGATAATTAAAAAATATTTAATTTTTATATAAACCGTGGATTTATATATAGATTAGAAAATATTCATGTTCAATTCTGTATTTTTGTTGTATATTGTATAATATTATATATATATATATATATATATATATATATATAATGATGCATTTTAAATTAAATTAAATTCAACAGTAACATTAATTTTTATCGTACACTACCGCTAATTATTATGCATTTAAAGATTATATCAATTTCATGATTAATTCCACACCTTTGTGACTTTTATATATCTGCCACTAAGTAGCGTAAAATACGGCAGTCAAATAAATATACGTAACATTGATCTTAGATAATAATATTCCCGGAAATATATTACCCAAGTCAGTACTATTCAGGAACTACACACTGACATTTACTCGTCACGTATTTCCACAACGGCTGAATTACTTCACTTACCGCTATCTGCCTTATTAATCGCGAAAGTTCAGTCGTGTTTTAGTCCTGCGCTATCTAAGTCGGAAATAAATCAGTACTCACGATAGGACACACCGTTGTGAAACACCGGTGGTAGATTTTGAAGTGTCTTGACATTACATATGTATAAGTACAACAAAAACTCAGACTTTTGGCAGTAATCGATATAATATCACAATTAAAACGAAAATATCTAAATATGATTTTAAAAAGATGTTATCGACAAATTCACCAATTGATTTGAATTGTTTTGATATTAGGTGAAAAATTTTATGTGCTTTAATCTTTAATAATGAATATTATAAAGTAGTGAATGTAAAGTTCTAGCAATTTCTATTTTTAGATATGAAAAAAAGAGGAAAAAGATAATTGCATTCTGTACACGTTTGTTGTGTTTTTCATTACTGTACACCAAGTTTTATTAATTCTCCTAGAAAAAAGATAATTAATTAAATTACAAAATAAACAAGCAGGAATCCCAGAAATTTCATATTCAGGAATTAATGTACCGTGACAAAATGCAGTTATTTCTCTTCTGCTTATCATCTTTCTAAAATTTTTGCAATTTTCCAAACAATATTTTCATGGAAATCAATGAATTTGATCAAATAACCGTCTCGCACACACACATAATCTTTTTAACAGATTTACGAAGCGACTCGATATAATGAGTACAAATCAGCGCTAAATTATTCAATAGCGAAATTATGCGATGTCAAGATAATGTGAATGCAATGCGTTGTTCATTTTATGAGGCAGTCATTATACTACTAGCATGGTGACTGTACAAAGGACGTCGTAAACGGCTCCATTGCCATATTTCGACTTTATAGATATTGACCCTGGTGTCTAACGTAGATGTCTAAGCAGGTGTGCAAAATGCATACATAAGTTTCTTCTACCGTAGCGAGGATGCACCTGTTAGACAGGTCGAAGAGTCGTCCAAGCCTCCAAGCTGTTACCCTCCTGTTCCGAATACATATCTGAGCAAGGAATAAAATCAAACAAAAAAGATAACGAAATGAACAAAAAAATTAAGATTTTCATTGATTAGAATATACATATAATGCTCTGTCTTCGTTTTTCTAAATCGTTTCAGATGTAATCAACTTTATGTCACTAAAACAGTTTTATTCATTTGTTTTATAAAATAATACATTAAACTCTTTCAATGGAATTGGCGGTTGAAGTACAATCGAACATCCAATTGCCCATATTCAGCTCTGAGTATTTAAAAAATTTTTATATCTATTTGTGCGAGAGCGAATCAAAGCGAGAGAACTGACGTGAAATTTTAGAGTGATGCGGCGTTTGTCTAACTATCTTTCTCGCTAGTTCAAATCCGGCTCGAAGGACCAGAAAATGTGCGAAAAGATTCGAGTGAGAGACCGGTACGGCTGGTATGATACACGACAGTAAAGAGAACTCAGTTTCTTTGTAATTTAACAAAAGAATTTTCTTTAATATGCACAATTACAAATTCAACAAATATAATTAATTAAATATTAGATTGACAGAATATTAAATGCGGTCACCTTTTCCCAATACAATTTGGAATCACGGTGATGAAAAATCTCGGCGATTTTCTCGGCACTTCTCGAAAGATTCGTTTTATAGCGGTTTCACTAAGCGGTTAGCACGGCGATTTTACGAAGCGAGATTATGATTCTAAGAACTCTAAGAACTTTTAGACTCTAAGAACTAAGGACTCTAAGCAGGAGGACGGCGAGATCGAAGCATTTATTGCTTTCGGCCTGGGCTTTCTTCTTGGGAAAAAATCCAATAAAATTTTGCCACAATCGCAATTATTACGTGGCATTAGGTGTACAAAATTGATTGGCGCTTTGGATTCTTTTCTAACGACGTTCAACGTAACAATCATGCGCGACAGAAAATCCGTGCGTGGGATTGGTGACAGCGCGTGACGTATTCGTCGGAGCGCGGCGCTCGCGTGCGTGAATTGAATCGTTCTAGAACTTTCGATTGTCCGTTGCCGGTAACGACAACTTGTTTGCGTGTAACGACTTGTTTTTAAAAAGAACAAAGAACGCCAAATCGCTGATTTTAACGAGGATTAAGATCATGCTCGAGATGAAATCACGAGCTCAATTTATGCATGCGTTCAATGACAATTAATGTCGGTCGACTGAAAGAATTCTTGCCTTTCTTTCGAATTACCGATCTCAAACACTATTTATATTTCCATTTGCATCGTGTATGCTCAGAAACATATTTGATCACTGATATTCACTTCTTACGAGAACGTTAGCTTAGACATTTTTATATACAATACAGATAGAAATATCTCATGTCACCGTCGTCTTTGTAGTTTTCCTTGCAACGATGTACATGACGTAAAAATAGATTTTAACCGGTTTCTCATGGTGATTCACGGAAACGAAAACGATGTGGAAACGAAAATGAAACGTATGTTTTTGCTCTCATACGCATACGAGCGAAACATTTTTCATTGTTAATCCCCAGTTATAAAGAACGATCGTCGGG
Source organism: Acromyrmex echinatior (assembly GCF_000204515.1). Next base: position 767,064 of record NW_011627252.1, on the reverse strand, counting down.
AATGCGATGTATAAGCCGGTTCCGTGGGAGAGGGAGAGGTGCGGTATTTCTGAATTAAAACGATGTCTCTCCCTCCCTTCGGCGGGGAGAGATAGAGGAGCACCTCGCATCGTCCGACGTGGATTATTGCGCACGAATGTCGTACCTCTAAACGTGCGTGCCCGTTCGAGATGCATCGCTTTGTGCCGCTATTAAAAGTGGCCAGGTTAATAAACTACGCTCGTTGAAGGCGCGCCGCCGCATCGCGCGAGAGGATCCTCTTTATTTCCTATCCTACATTTCCAAGCTCTCTTACGTCCGTAGTGAGATAATAGCCGACTTACGCGTGCCGTAATGCAATTAATTAAGGAAGATGCCGCGATGCTCTTAAGATACTCAGTGATTCATCTTAAGTTATTCGGGGATATAATGAGAAAAGAGATAATTATATCTCCCTGTAAAAATTTTTCCCTTTCCTGATTGATAGGATGAGAGCTAGAAATATAATTTTTTATCCGATATTTTCTCATCTTTTGACTATAGATAAATATTAGGTGTTGGAATTAATTCGTAGCGTTTTTTAATGAAAGAATGTTATTTATTTCACATGAGCATTAAAAAATACATTAATGAAAGTACTTCCCATCACTTGTAAAACGCTACGAATTAATTCCAACACCTAATATATTTCGCGTTTCTTCCGAAACATTTCCTTGATTGCTTTATCGATTCCTCGATGCAAAACCGATCGCGAAGATGAGCAGCCGGGCGGCGGTGAAAGAGACAGCAGTGAATTTTTTTTTAGTTTTTATTTTATAATGCGGCTGCAGGCTTTGAGAGCCACCAACCGGGGAATCGGCAGCTGCGATCGAGATGCGGATAAGATCGCGCCTACAATTTATAAAGTCTCGCTCGCCCGATACCCACTCCTCTCAAGCCCGAGCCTCGGGGTAACACTCGTGTGCTGTACGCGAAAACAGGCTCGCGTAAAAAAAAAGGAAAAGGAAGAAGAATGAAAGAGAGAGATAGCTGCGGGTACTTAAGCGAATTTAAAAGCGAAATCTCACGCGCTACCGATCGTTCTCGACCTCGCTCTACCGACGTTTTCTGCAAATTATAATTGATCAATCTAGCAGCGTATATCAAGCGATATAATGCACATAATATATCAACATCTCTATTAATTTTGAAATTTGTTATAACTTTTTAAATTTCATGTCAACATTTTTTAAATTTCTTATTTGATACGCTGATGATTAAAAGAGACACCATTAAAGAGAGATTTTGTTGCAATTTTTCAAGTAAATACAAAATAACAGTAACATAATAACAACATTATTAGTTCACAATTAATAATATATCATGTATAACGTTGTTAAACGTAAAGTTATAGCAAAGTTACAACACTAATTGGACGCATTGCAGAAAAGGTGCAGGTATAACGTTGGAATAAATAAATAATAATCATCAATCATTTCAATCATTTTCGAAAAATTCTAATTTATCCGTCACGCGTTTCTTTATTATAATAGCTCCTTCGTTCCATCATTTTTAATATCTTATTCCTTTCGTAAATTTTTTTTAATTTTTCGTGTGTCATTTAACATTTCTGTTGCATCTTCCTCATGGCACATACAATAAACGATGTTTTTCTTCGGAATTTCCGGGTTTCACACTTTGTATAAATATGGGATACGGTCCGGGTAACGTGATCGTTGCAATTCGTGTCCAATTCTCGCCACGTTTACCGGTCTGTCGGGCTTGTCTCGTAAGACTAGCGTTTATTAATATTACGATACTCAGAGCTGTCTCCGCGTATTTCATTTCATTTATTTCTTGCGAATTTGATTACTTTAAAAAATTAAGTCATGCGAAACAATCCGGCGCTTCTTATACTCGCAATGTCGATCCCATGGGATCATAATAGAAATGTGTATACGTTGGAACAGGAGCTCGGATAGATTAATTTATTTTAGCAATTAATTTATTTTAAATCTGAATTAAATCTCTGAAATATCATTAACTCCGTCAAAACTGATCAGTTCCGATATGGAATTCGAAGAATTGAAAATAATTAATTAAATTATTATCTAACCATGACAAATGATTTTGTAATTTAATATTGGACAAGATAGATCAATCATTATACTAAGGACCTATAAAATGTTTTACGCGTGATAGATAATTAATACAATGAACAACGGGGATAATAGGGAAGCGTTACAAGCGGAGATGAAACAGGTGCAGATATCGATCGATGATCTACGATTATTGTAAAGCTTTTCTGTAATTATAGCGTGGCTTCGTGGATCGTAATTAAATCAGCGCCAGTGATTTATGGGATTCCCACCGGCGAAGAGAGCAAAAGATGCGGATCACTCTCAATTAGTGTCTGTCGACATCATTTATCAATGAAATGAGGAGAAAGCAATTTTGCGTTCTGTCGGTACTCATCATCCATCCGGAAGATCGGAAGGGTGTTATTAATAATATTTCTAGGGGGGAAAGTTCATCTGCATTTCGTTAGACAAAAAAATTGTATAATAGTAGCGTCAAAGATAGATATAGGTGATTAATATCGGCCAGTGATAGATTCGTCCTGATTATGATACAGACATATGCATAATGTGCTGATTATAAGTGAGGAAATCATAGTTTTTATATGCTTATTAAGTCGGAGTGATTCACTGTTACGCAAAATAACTTTAAGCATAATAAATGACTTTCTCTCTCCATCACATTATTCTGAATTACTCTATTAATAAAGCAATTAATTTACATTGAAAAAAAATTACAAAATCTTAATACATCTTTTTTTAATAGTATCAAATAAACATTTATTTACAGTAAATAAATATTTATCCAATATAAAAAAAACAATTAAATGAAATTAATAGTTTTTGTATCAAATAAATATATATTTACATTTAATAAATATTTATTTAAAACTATTCAAATAAATATTTATTAAAATTTAGTACTTTTTTTAATACAAAAATTAATCGGTAGAATAATATATGTATAACAATTATTATACCAATAATACTCTCCGTATAATAATTGATTCGGAATATCCATTCTCTATCTCAATTTTACTAAAATGTTCATAAATATAATTATTTTTTGACATTATAAATACCACATGAGATATTTTTATAACTCGGCGTTTTCACCGAATAAAAATCTACTTTGTGAAAGAATCGCAACGTTCACGACATTCCCATGTTCTCGTTTCAAATACAGCACAATTGCATTAAAGAAGATACTTTCGATTGTACACGTCTTGTCAACTTGGCGGTTTGTGACCGAGTGACCGAGGCGAAGAGCGGAAGTCTCAGTTTTAACAGCCGGCTTGACCAGCCTACCGTGGAAGAAATGCCAGCGGCAACAGATAAGGCGCACATCGCTTCAACTAAGAAAGAAAGAGCGAGAGAGATCGAAACTCGTTGCTTCATGAGTTCAACAGCTGAATATAAGCATGATTTACCGGGCGTCGACATTTCGTGTTGCATCCCGCGAGGAATCCCGCGAGGAACGCGTCCGGCGTGGCTCGTTCATCGCGTTCAGTCGCGTTGCATGGCTGATCGCAATAATGCGAGGACTTAACGTTGCTTTCTAGTCGCGATGCACTACCGCGTTCGCCACTTCTTCCGCGTAACTTCGTTCATCGCGATCGTGCTCGCACCCACGCGATTGAAGCACGGTGAAACCGTGCGTTTGTTCGGGAGAATGGCTTGAGCGTGATTAATAGCAACCTCGGTTAGTGATAGCGACTAATTGTAACTTTAGAATCAAATATCCGCATAAGGGGGCAAGTATAAACGGTGTTGTGTGCCTGAAGTAATTAAGGTTTGAGGCGTACAGTGAACCTTTCAAGAATGAAAAGGCTTAAGGCTATGAGTTTCATTTAATTTCAAAGGAAAATTTATATAGGAAACATAGAATGTGATATCGCTTTAGGAGTGTAACAAGGAAATTAAATATGAAAAAAAGATTATAGACGTATTAGACGTATTAATTTTATTTCACTTAAAATTGATGACATTAATGATAACGAGATATACATACAAAATATTTAACATATTTTTTTATCAGACTTATGTATCGAAAACATATACAGTATGCTATAAAAGAGGATACTTTCTAAATTGATTAATTATTAGTTAGAAACTGGACAAAATCTGGAGAGAAATCACATGCTTGATTTGTTTAACTCGCCGATCTAGAAACGTGTAATTTCTCGGTCAGCAAAGTATTACTTTCTTGCTACTCGGGTCAGATTATGTGCAGCGCTATATTATTATCTGATAGCTCAGTAACCACTACGAGAGAGAAAAGAAAATGGAGTGCCAAGAAGTATTTGATCCGCACTCTAACATGATGTTGCGTTATATTCCTGCGTTTTGTATTATATTCCTTCCTCAGCGCACAGCTGATAGATCGAATAACTCAAGTTATCGAAAGAGTTCGTTTATTAATCAAAGCAAGCATTCGATATTATTATAATAGAAAGAAGCAACGCCGACAAGACGAGATCTTATGTTTCACAGAATATTACATTTATGGTATAATGTTAACAAAGTTCAAAGTTTAGAACCTTCACTGAACTTTCGCTGTTCGCCGAGAGAGTTGAACTAAACTTCTAGCGGTAATTGACAATGCCATCGTTATTAAATTTGTGTTCTTCTGAAATTTGCATAATTTACAAACAATATGTAAACAAATCTGCGATCAGAATATCAGAGAGAAGAGTGCGAATTCCTTACTCGATGAGGAATCCACCATTAGTTATCCACCTGTCAACTAAGTTAGCGAAACTTTAAGCGAGAATCAGATTTCGCATATCTGAGAGAAGTTGAAACTTTGTCACGTGAAACTCTAGTACGTGCACTGAAAAAAATTTATTAAATTTTAATGAATATTTGTTTGAATAGTACCAGCTAAATATTTATTAAATATTAATACATATATTTATTTGGTATACGAGACCATTAAATTAATTTAAGTATTATTTTTTATGAAATAAATATTTATTATTTACTTAAGTAAATTTTGATTTGTACTACACCCAGAGAAAGGTTTTTTCGATAAAAAAAAATGTTTCTTTGTTATACGGTAAAAGAAAAAATTTCTTTGATTTGAACATAATTTCTTTAAATCAAATAAATTTTTTTTATTTGATTAAAAAAATGTTTAAATAAAAAAAAATGACGTTCAAATCAAAGAGATTTTTTTTCTTTAATCGTATAGCAAAGAAACATTTCTTTAAATCGAAGAAATCTTTCTCTGAGTATATTCAAATATATTTATTAAAATTTATTAAATTTTTTTCAATATATGAGTGTATGTACGTTGATTTCTCAAATTTTATTGAAGCTTCACTTGGAAACGATATTATACATTGAGTACTCGAGTACTTATTGAAATTTTCAACCTACAATTCTTGAAAGAAATTATCCAAGTATTAAAATTGACATCGGGTATTTCGCTGCATACGTGCGCGATACACGAGACGCTTTGACATCGGAGAATCTCGCGTGTGTGAAATCCTCTCCGGATAGGAGGAGACCACCGCGCAATCGCCCCGCAGATGCGAGACTTTCACGTACACAAGGCATTATGCGACGCCCTTGAACACACCGCACTTGCTGGTGAACATACGCCAGGCACTTGCAGACTCGAGACACTTGCACACGCAGCAAGCCGGATAGTCGCTGCGACATGGTCGCTTCTAGTTACGCGTCTGGAGGCAAAGAGAAGTATACAAGCTCGTTAGTCCGGCGGCTAGTTACTACCATCGGCGCAGCGTGCGTTGTTAATTAGGCCATGCCACGTTATATGAAATTAGCCGAAGCGTAAATCCCATCGTATCCTCCCTTCTCTACGTCCAGCCTCGTTCGCCTTCTTGTACGCAACAGAACCTGACGTGGGACCTGACTGTTTAAGACCGGGGATACCGATCTCGGCGGGATCACTCTTGTTCCAGAGAACAATACTCCGTTCTCAATCGTTGCGGCCGGCTCATGCATTACAGATGCGGATTAGCGATATGCACGACTTGATCTGATTCCCGTCGTGATCTGCGTGCACCATTTTTCTTCTTGAAAGTAACAAATACACGCATCCTCTTTTTCGAATAAAAAAATTTTCTTATTAGTCAGATTAACTCTGATAACTGTAATAATTGGAATTGTCTCACGCTATTCTTGCTATCCTTGCTGAATATCTCAATCTTCGTATCATATTACGAGTATTGCTATTTTTTCGCACAATTCTATTTAACAAAACTTAATTCGATAATAAACGATTTATTAAGAGTGTATATATGAATGCATAACAAGTAAAAATTTAAAGCCTATAACGATCTTAAGTGCTTATATAATTTTTATGTGAATTTACATATATTAAATATGTAGTCATTTAAACTGCGCGCTGAATTGATTTTTCGGACTTAAAACTTAATTCATACTACACATGATTGAATCATTCATGTTCTGCACATTTCTATCCTTCTAGAAAAACTAAGCATCGAGTAATTAATTATAACATTTATTATATATAATTCTTTTAAATACCCTCAGAGCAAAAAACATCACAAAAATATCGTGATGAGGTGCGAATGTTCTCTTTGTCATAAATGTGATATTATACAATATTATCACGATTACAGCAAAGTCGTAGCAAATGTCCGCTTTGTCACAAGTGATACCGCTGTGACATCGCTATACCATGATTATGAAATTATGATCAAATTGTACCTCAATGTGACACTGCTATGACATATACAGATTAAGATGATAATGTCACTGCGACCTTTTGTACTCTTGTAATGACATCACTGTGAAGTTTCTTGCTACAAATATTTTTAAAGATGTTAAAAAAAAGTATATATAAGAATCACTTAATAATTTTTGTATATTTTGTTAAAATGATGACAATTAATCCGAGGAGAACACGAATAATCCATCCTGTGTAGTAATTAAAGATTGAAAAATCACGATATAAGGGTTAAAATTAAAATATATTTTTTTATCTTGACAATTAAACGTATTTCCAGGTTAATGCAAATTTTTAAAACTTTTTTTACATATTTGAATAATCTATTCTAAAAGAACAATTCATATTTTCCGGTTTAATATTTTATAGAGAGAATCCGAGTTCTCCGTTATTATCGGAATTGATTGTCCAATTATTGGAGTACAATAACGAAATTGCATTTACAAAATTACGAGATAAAAGAAAAGCATCGTTAGGACTTGAAAATCTATTCAGTCGTTCATATATATCTGCAGTTGAGGGTTAATATTTTTGAGACGAATAAGGAAATACGAGCGGTATAATGGAGGAGTAGACATCGATGTTTGATGGCGAGTGTGATAAGTGTAAGAATATAAAGAACCGTGGCCATTATACACGTGAGTATACTGTTTACGACAAGCTGTGGTCGTTCGTCTGCAAAGAACATCCGACGGATGCGCAATTACCTACCTTAACTGGCGACGTGGAGACGATCGATCGGAAAGGACAGGATTGAACGTGTCGGGTGGCGTCGTGATCTCTGAGAATCCCACGAATGTAACACCGGATGAGGCAAAGCTCGCGCGAAAGGAAAAAGAGGAAAGATTACCTTGCGCCTCTGGTCCCGTCGACAGCGAGAATCATTTTCCAATCTAGTTGCGGCTCCTTCATTTCCGCGTTCGCCATGCGTAACATTGCCGAACAAGAAACTGTTGATCGGTCGTAATCTCAAGACACGAAGCGATAAGATACGCGCGAGATACTGGAAAACTGGTGTGCCGCTATAATGAGCGCGGTTTTTCCGATGACAAATTTAATTATCTGCCGATCGTACCGTTTCTTCAGTGAAATATAAATATATTGACGCGAGGACTCGAGGAATGCAGTATATAATCGTTTTATCCCTCGAGAATACCTCCGGACTTTGAACGTTCATGCAAGACGATGCGCAAGAAATGAGAACGGATTATATTGACGTTATTGCGCGTAAAGCGGGAAAGAGATAGGGGACAAAAGGTGTGGCTACCGTACCGTGGAACGCAGCGGACAGTGCCCGTTATATCCAGATGGACGTAAACGCAGAACTCAAGCACCTGAACGCGATCTCTGCTCTTCCTCGCCTCGAGATGATTCCGTTAACTTGCAATAACTCAGTGCTTTTACTTCATTTTTAATGGTAGTTAATAATAACGATAAAATAAGTCAACAAGTCTTACTTACGGTAATAGCACAATCAAAGTACGTTTTATTATTAAGTCGCATTAATATGTTATATTCATAAAAATCTATGCATATTTTTAAAAATATATAATGCCTTTTTATGAAAAAAATACGCATTGAAAATCAAGGTGAGACGGTTCGATGCTTTTAGTTGAGCAAACTGTATCTCAGGACACGTTTTGAGAGTATAAAATGTACAGCGGCTTCCAAGAGGTGGGCCATCGAAAGTGGATCACGCGAAGTAATTTTTTTTTAGCCTTATATCTTTTACCGAAACTCCAGTAACTCCGCTTTCGCATTTGTGCGCAAAAAGAAGTAAAAAGATTGAGAATATTAATTCGCGTGCGACTCAAACATTACTTATTGAGCGCGAATTTATTTCTCGATTGAAAATATGTAAAGTTTCTGCTGTATATCGCGTTTTTACTTGACATTTTTCTATAGATGCATGAAAAGAAATTTAAAGCGAATATCGAAGACAAACAAATCAGTTTTTAAGAAAGTGTTTTTAATTTCAAGTGAGTATATAAATGTAATGCAATATACGATCAACTCAATAACATTGATCATTAAAAAAGTCTTCAAAAGTCTGGAAAAATAAATTAACGTTTTTAAAATTAATTCTTTTTTTTATATATACACGAAATATGAATTTTTTCATTAAATATTTTCCAAGTATTAACCTGATATGTGTATTAATCAAACTGAGATTATTTCTACTTGTTTTTTGTATGCTAGATAAGCGAAAGTGCCGTCAGAGGCGAAGGTAAACTACATGTTTTATAAAATTAAAATTGCACAGCCCATATAACAAGAATGTAAAAAGAAACAATTCTTAAAATAAATAATTAAAATGTTAGAAAAGGAAAGAATTATTTCCTTCAATAATTAACAATTTTATTTCTCTCTTGCAGTTAACATACATTAATGTCATATCTAAAAGATCTCGATCTCGCTCTCTTTGCTCGTTGATTTCTGAAGTAGTTCTTAGTGTCGTGTACACAGAAGAACTTATTCACAAATTACACATACACACACGCATATACATACACATGTACGTGCGCAGATGTGTCGCTCCAGGTTATAGAGTCAGTGGAGCATCTACATATATGTGCACACAATGCGGTGATGGTAATCAGTGTGCGATTACATGCCGAGTGATCTACAACTAGGTGGTCCCATCTCTGCAGTCGTGATCTCGATGTCCCTTCGATTTACTCTGCACACCGCTTTGTTCAACCCTCCCTCAGCGTGTAGTCTCTATTCACCCTCTTGTTTAACGGCCCATATCACGTACTCCGCCGTGCCCCGTTGAACTTACTGCGTCGCGACATTTGAACAATTCGCTCGTACCGTACCAATCCTCCATCCTCCATATTAGCGTCATTATTTACGGTTCCGTAATCTTCTGACAATTGAATCGTTTAATTAAGAATAAGAGAGATGTTATCGTAATGAAATCAAATCGAGGAAAATTTCCATTTTCATTTAAAACGCTTAAAAAATATTTTTAATTAAACATATTTTTTCATGTACCACAGTATATAGAGAAACATTGTTAAAATGGATAAAATTTGTCTCTATTAAAAACTCTGTCATTGAAAATTAGAAGAATATTTGAATAATAAATTAATAATTAATAAAAGAGGAAGAAACTATTTCTTAATCTTTTGATAGATAACGTTTCCTTTTTTTTAGTCTGATGTAAATGTAGAACCAATTAAAAATCTTACTAAAATATTATTTTTCTTGCAGTTATAATGGATAGATTATAATAATTATATTATAAATAATAAAAAAATTATAATAAATAATTTACACAAGTTAGAGTCATTTCGATCACCGAAGTGCATATTCAGGGCTAAATCTCTCATTTGCGATGTCATTTGAGCGATATTTTACACCACATAACGGGCGTATCGATTACAAAAACGCAACGTTAGTCACGTAGAAGTGTGTGAGGATCCAGTAACATCATTTATCGTACATAGTCTTATGAATGAAGGAAAAATACGCGCGTTCCGGTTTTGCGCGACCTGTTTCGCACGAATAAAAATGTTCGCGACCGCAGTTCATGACGTGCTGGCGCACTTTTACCATGGATACTCCTTGCTTCGTCGTTCGGGATTTATATATCGAGCACGAGACATTGGATATGTTTGTATATCGGTGAGAACATGCCTCTTAAAATATTCACGCCATTTTGCATACGTGCTTCTTAGCATCGCCGCCGGTATGATTGGGTTAACTAGCGCGTACCTCTACGGACCGGCGAGTTTTTCAGTCTGAAAACGATGATGATGATGATGATAATTGCTCGTCACGATGACAAGTAGTAACGTCTTTAGCACGCCATCCGCGTTCAAGTTTGTGCCAGCAGCTATTTGTTTACTCGCTAAAAAAATCTTTTAACATAAAAGTGTCAATTTGAATATAACTGAAAATTTATTATTTTTTATTGACTCTAGTTTTCAGTGCAATTTTATGTAAACGTAATGTTTTTTTCACGCGGAATGCACACAACTTTAAGAAAAATTTAATTACAGGTTTAAAAAAAGTTGAGAGAAAGTACAGGAAATATTGCCGAGGTATATTTTGCACATATAGAAATAAGCACGTAAAACTTTAATAGGATAATCATCCAAAATTATGATCGTTTAATGTAGAAAGGCAGAAAGCGCGATGGAATTTTGCCATCAAGTTATTACTATGAGAAAATTTAAAAATAAAGAGATAGCTGGTGAATAGTAATAAAGGAAATATTTAAGAGGCTTTCGCGAGATAATCCCCGGTTGACGATATCGGAATTCGAGGGTCCATCCCGCGTTTTTATCGCTCGCCCGTATATTGCCCGTTGTATAGGCCCATAAAATATAACCGCGCTGAGCCGCGAACACCGTTGTTTCCTTTCTTCAAGATCCTGACTAACAGGTTTCCCCGGATAAGTCTCGCAATTTCATTCAGACGCGTTTGTGCGCCCGGACTGCGGCGATATATACCCGTCAGGACCGATTCTGAGAAACCTATCGTGATTTTATGCCACTCTTGACTATCACGGAACCCACAGGAATCAGCGGCTTTCCCTTGCATATCGACGCAACGATCGGCAAGCAGAGAAAACAACTTGTTTATCGCGACGCGCATCGAAACGCGTCAAAAATGGAACTTCCGCCGAGATGTGGTTAAGATGAGGTTGATGCAGAATTCTGATCGAATGCTATCAAAAGAATCGAATGAAACAGCAACTGTCGCTTTCATTTATTTAAATTCCTTCATCGAAAAGCGAAATTGCATCTGTGTATATAAAAATGATCGTTTCTATTAATTAACCCACAATCTAAAATCTACCATTTGTTTCGGCTATCAATTGTCAAGCCTGACCTTTCGTTTCCTAATGCAAAGCAATTGTCGGTGAGCCGGAGAACGGATCGCTGGACCCTTTGACCTTTGCATCCAGATTCCGTTCTTTCCCGGCGGCTGTAGACATTCCATCGTAGTTGGCCATATCACGGTATTACGTTACGTGTAATTAGCGTTAGTCTAACAACCGATACCTGTCATTAACCCACATCGGGCGTTTCATTCAAACGCATACGTATGCCACGATTCGCCGGGATTCCACGATAGAGGATTTCCACCTGATAGCTTTTCACGACAACGGAATTCCTATACAAATGGCGAAATAGGCGCGTTGCCATACCTTTCGACACTGTCATAATCGTCTTCTCGGTAGCGACGTCACACTGACACGCAACGAATTCTCAAGCCTCATGAGAATGCTTCTGACCTTAATCGAGCCAAGAAATACACGTGCAATACATTTTCGTCCAAATAAGGTGACTTTCGTTATGTCTCGTCTGTTCTGGATATATACACGTGATATTTCAAGCTTCTTTTCTTTCGTATTGAGATTCTTTAATCACTTTATTGATTTTCTTTTAACAAAACTCTTGGTAAATATTATCTTAATTCATACATACAATGTTTAAATTCAATTTTATAATTTTTTTTTATCTAATTTTCTCTTTGTGTATCAAATTTCTATTACAAAAAGAATTTATCTCAATTTAAATAAATTTGTTAATGAAAAAATATTGACTAAACTGTTTCAAGTATAACATTTAGAAAGTTAATACGTTTGTGAAGTTGACAAAGATTTTTTTTTTTTAAATGCAAAGAGTATTTGGAATATTTTCGAGATATGTAGATTGACGAAGATAACATGACAAAAATATGAGATCATCTGATCATTCCTGAGTATTCTTGTAAGAATGTTGAATCGCACTGCATAAAAAAGAAAAGCATTCTTCAATCTCACTAACGCAATCTGAATCGCATGTAGGTTTCTCACTCAACCCGTTCCAATTACGCAGTCACGCTTCTCCGGGCTTGTAGAACGCACCTGTTCGCGAAGTTGAGCAAGTCCTATCGCCCACGAGAGATACTGACGGTCGTGAAGTTCGATTGACATGCTGCTACCTGTGATCTACGACACGCGTGTTGACATATACCGAGTGTAGTCGTCGATGTAAATCAGTATTCCATCGAGTCGTGTAAATTCGAAGGATACTGTCTTACATTATTATGCGCAGAAATGCGTATACTTTACGATAGTACGTTTTCTTCTATTACTCACACACTGTTGAATAGATAAAGACTCTAAAGGTCAAACGTGAGAAAAAAGTGAAAAAACATGGAAATTTTGAACATTATCTCTTTCGTCTTCTAATATTATCTAATTTATACAAAAAAAAATAAAATAATAGAATATAAAAGATGTAATTTCGAGAGATTAAGAAAAAGATTGTTTAGAAGAGATAGAATCTTCTGTATGAAAACAATTTTTTTAAGAGAATAGTCACTCTATCATTAGGAAAAACTTATAATTAAGATAAATTGATAGAAGCTATATTATTTATTAAAGCATTTTATTATATTGTTACAAGGATATCACAGAAAGTAAAAAATGATGATATTACTATGACAACTGATGACATTACTATGAACTTCAGTCTATCGGGCAATAGCTGCACGTATCACGTTACACCTGCACATCTTAAGCAACAATTCACCGCTGCTACAAGCAAACAACATCTTTTTGTACGCTTCTCTAGTTCTCACTAGAGTATCTTTAAGAAAACTTTCGCTTCCTTCGAAAGGTGCATCAAATCTACTTCGCGTCAAAAAAAATTTATTAAATAATAAAATCTTTTCGCAAATTATTACTATAAATATATCATTTAGATTCACATTTATTAATATTATTCTTCGGATAAAAATTAAGGTGACACGTATAAATATGTAAAATATCTCTAGAAAGTCGCAGAATTCTATTTTCGAAATCATTTGAATTATTTTTTACATAAATTTATAAAAAATTTTTAATTTATATATATATACAAACAATTATTGATATTCTTTTGTAATATTTATTTTCTTTAATACATCAGATTGATTAAAATATGTTATTAAAGTAATACTTCATAAAAAACTAAATTTGTGAAATCTTATTGTATTTATTCACATCTTGATATTTGATATTCTCGAAAGCTTTACTTTTTTGCAGAATGGAAATGAAACTTGAATTATAGAATATAGAAATAGAATTCTGCTACGGCACACATGATTTCTAGCAGAAGCCGTTTAAAACGAAAATCTTTTCAACCATAAAATAGATTTCTATTTCCTTCTATTGATGTCGAGATATAAGATTCTACGTTGAAAAATATATGCATTGTGTTTGAGTGCAAAAATAGGTACACTTATATCTGTATTATTTATATGGACTTGACATAAATAAGTAACAAAGCACACATATAATAATTCACTTAAGTATAGCTATGCTTTCAGTTGGGTATGATTATTATCTTCCTTTCTATCTTTTTCTTTTTTTTCGCACTTTGCGTTCTCTAAGGCGTAAGACTTGAATGAATAAGCTAATGTCGTTGTTAATTTATCGTCTAATAGAATGTAACGTGTTAAATGTGATGCGAATGTCGAGGTTCATTAATACAGGATCGATCGCGGAATATTCGTGTCATTTTCCTACGACATATTCACGCGAGAGAAGATGAGGAAATTCTATGTTTCTTCTTAGTTTTTTAATTTCAAAAGCAGAGAAAATTAGTTGTCTGTACATTTTAAATTACCAAGTTATAATAAAAATTCTATTACATTAAAAATTTGCAAAATTTGCGCCAACGTCGTTTTAATTATTACACAAATGTTACGATTAATCACAATTAATTTAAATCAAAATTGAATTTCGTCTTTTTGATTTATTTATTCAAAAATTTTTAAATAACAATTTTATTCCTTTCGAAACGCAAAAATTTGACACAAAGTAATATTGATAAAATAATTTATATTTTTTTTATTAAATAAGAGTATACTCTTCATGTTGAATTTAGTATCATAAGATAAACAAAACTAATTTGGAATGTAAAAAGCAGAATATTTGATTATGAATTTATTATGTTATAAAAAATTAATTATTTCAGTTGGCATAAAACCTTGCTATGTATTTGCGGCGTATAGCGCGCTATTGTTTACGTCGTAAGGTCACCGACCTTCGCGACGATGAGATCACTGTGCTACCTGTTACCATTCGCACTACGATGTTCGAGAGAGGGTAGTATGTACCTTGGATTTTATCTTTCGAAATACGATTGTTAATAATTAATATTCAGTAGTCTGTTTATGTAATTAACTTTTGAGATTAACGATATGTAAGCGTATCGAGGCAACAACGATGACGTATGGAAGCAAACATCTCGGATTACTTATTCATTTGAAATAGAATATATACGCAATAGAAAGACAAGAATTACAAAAATCGCAATTTTATTACAATCAGTATTATCTCTTTAAATTGGTGCTTAGGATCAAATTTTGCTCCAACAAATCTCGCATTGCATCGTGAATTTAAATATAATTTATCTATTTAAATATAATTCATCTTACTTTTCTCTGATTGCGAATGCAAAATAAGACATGAATAACGGAATTGAACAATTCAAAAGTAACAAAAAGTCGCAATAAGTCAATTTTAAAAATATTGTGCACATTGAGAGAATTTCGTATAACATAAAGTTATCACAAACTAATAATTGATTATTGTAACACAATTGAAATATCTGAAATATCTTCTATAAATGAGTTAAATGTATATAACGAATCTAAGAAATAAAGCAAAATCCGTGTAATAAAACGTACTCGTCAGAGAATGTTAAAAATATAATAAAAAGATTATTTTACTTATTTTGTTATATTTTGATAGATGATTGGCGTGTAGCCTTGGTGTTTGTTTTAACGCGGCGGGCGGGCGTCGCGTCATGTTTACGCGCAGTCGCCGCGCAGTCATTCACTTACTAAGGCTCGTACAGGCAGGTAGCCGCTTCAGGTATCTTCACATTTCTTTTTGAAATGCAATCGCGACAAGTGCTAAATAATACGAAACGTCGTACTTTATAAATACTCGCAACGTACGATTTACCACCTCGCACAGTTAGCTATTCATAAATGGATTGAGATGATAATCATATTTCATGAAACAGATATTCCGTATGATTTATTCATTTGGAATCCAAACGTGATATAAAATGATAGAATTTACAATTATTATTATTTCGCGATAATTAAGAATGATAATTATTTTTGTTTAACATTAAATTTTTCTTTCGTTTGAATATAACTCTCGGTTAGATATATTTTGAACAATATTGTATAAGTCATAAAAAAAGCAATGGTAATATAATATATACTTTTATGCAAATAACACAATTCATGCGACCCTTATATTTTCCTATTAGATTATATCAGTCTAGTCATATTACATTTCCTTTCAGAATTAATGTAAAGATCTGATGAATTTGAGAGCAAAGAATTATTAAAAGCCAGAAAACATACCCCCTGTGATATCCTTTGTTTCCATCGAGTCTTAGCGGTTTTAGTCGGAGAAGCAGAAGGAATTTTGCGGTGGCTATTCGTGACTCCCCGCTCGGCAAGGTTCTTTGTTCGACGCGTAATACCGGTTCAAAGGCGCAAAAGGATTCTCTTCTCACCCTGTTCAAACAACGAAAGGACCGCGCGGTCAGTCGTAAATGTTCGGTTTAAGTGCCGTGAGTGCAAGTGCGAAAGTGGTGAGTCTGTTCTTACATCAACCTCAACTCTCTCCTTCAAGTCTCGATCTTAGAATTGTCTTATTTGCGAATACTACAAAGAGAGTTCCGGTGAATTTAATTCTTAAAAGAAGCGTTGGATAAAAAAGTTTCTCCCTTTCAAAGTCGTTGAAATTGCAGAATTGAAATCTGTCAGTTAAGATATTTTCTTTAATGAACAGCAGATCTTACCGCAAGACAACAGTTAGTTGACTATTCGCTATGCTGCATGATTAACTTATAAACGGTTGAATTCATAAATTATTATTGTTGTATAAGAATGTGCATACATCGTATGATAGCTTTTGAGGGTTAAAGCAATTTGAAGCATAATATTCTCCACGAGAATGTTGTTTCATCACTTATTATTTTATACAGGATGTCCCGAAATTGAAGAGTAATACTTGTGCAACGTAAAACCATTTTTTTCTTCCATCAAATGGTTTTTTAAATATAATTTAAAGTTTGACTAATCATAAGCGATGGTTAAAAAGTCGTCTCTCCATGTGTGTGTGTGTAATGGTATTACTAAACAAAATATTGTCGCATATTATCACATGATCAGATGACTTTTTAACCAACGTTTATGATTAATTAAACTTTAAACATCAATACTTAAAAAATTACGAAAAAAATAACTTATACTTTTATTGCTTAATTTTTCACAAAGTTTCACGTTGCAATAATATTACCTTTGAATTTCGGGACATCGACTATGTCGTTCATTTGCTACGAATTCTCAAGTGTCACATCTGTTGATCTAGCAATAAGGAACATTGAGAACTCTCCAAATGAAAGCGAGCGATCGCTCTATCAGCGAGAAGCAACGCAAACAGGTCTTGTCTAGGAAACATGACGCATTTATGGGACGCGAGTGCATACAGAAGTTGAAAGATATTCCGTTCCATTGGAAGAGATGCGAATGGCCGTACGATATGTACGCGAGTGTAGCTTCCGAAACACAATGCAAGTACAAAGTTGGCTAGCCTTGAAATATAGAGAATACAATTTGCTTATCTTTCCGTCTCTCTAATTCTCTCTAGAAAACTCTAAAATTCACTTTTTAATTAAAAATTAATTTAAAGTGTCACTATTTTTAATGTATCTTTCTATTATCCGTTATTTCGGTATCTGTAAGATTTGAGAAATTTGATGATAAATTAAAGGCTGCATTACTTAGCGCCAAAGCGATGCGAGCGATTATGGTCGAACATCTTGCTGAAGCGGGTTTACGTTACATCGGACTAATCTCGCTTACGGTACCCGCAGACAGGACGGAAAATCGTGATGTGCGTAATAATCATTTCGCGTTGCCATCTGGGACGCGGCAGCTCGTGTTCGCAGTCCAGACAAACGTTATATGGAAAATTGCTCATCACGTATCTTACCGCTGGATCATCGTTCATTGCTTGTACCTTTTTTTTAACATGGTCCTGTGACCCGATCTTACATTTGCGAAGCTTAAACAGCTTAGACATTAAACGTTAACTTGTCTTTAAAAGGAGTGTAAAGAACTCTATTTGACAAATATTTTAAGCAAATAATTTTATAAAAGAGTAAAACATATACATGATAATCGGTGTAATTATAATCAAAGATGAGATCTTTCTTTGACATATATTAAACACATACAGTAAATGAGAAGCAAAATTATTAGAGCAATGAAAAGCTCTTCCTTTTGGGAAGAATTTAATTAACCCTTTATTCGCAATCTGAGTCTTTTTTGACACAAACGAAATTTCACTCTCAAATTTTTGTTCAAGTTTCAATTTTTATCAAGTAAATATTTGAGTTAAAAACTATTTAATGATGTAATAGAAATGTTGATAAATAAACTTGACCTTTTCTACTTTTTTTGACAATATAGGACAGTAAAATCTTGATTTGGACAAAAAAGAGATTTCAGAAGAAGCAAAAACATGACTGCAAAGAAAGGGTTTAAAAATGTACGGAGCTTTGATAAATTTTATACACACATTTAGTTTATTTTTTGTAAAAATAAAAAACGATCCTTATCATATCTTTTCGTATAACGATTATTATAGATAAAGATTTATCGTTGAAAACCGCGAATGCAATAGGCATGAAGGGAGAGGCACGTAATTCAACATTTCCTCGGGGCGTACGGATGCCCGAGGCCAGCGGCTAGGCGGAAATATAGCCGCAATAAAGGCTAATGCATCGTACGCGAGAAGAGAAGTACGTTTACAGCCGGGCTATCTAACGTCACACCTCGCGCTTTGCGCAGGAAGGTGCACTGGCAGTGTCTACATCCGTACTCGAGAGACCCGAAATGAACCCAGCGGTAGGATGCGGATGTACATGTTGATTTATATGATATAAAACCGAGAAAACACACGAGGGCTACATGGGGCGCGAAACCGTGCGAAATTGCAGGTGCAACGGCCGCTGCATCGATGCGCACGCACTTGCGTGTGATCGCGCATCTTGTAAAATATTTTATAACACATTGTGATTACTATACTCGAAAAAGTCTTGATCTTGCAGTTATAGCGAAAATTAATCTAAGTACGAAAAATTAGCTAAAATAGACAAATTTCTAGCGAATATTTATTACGATATTGGATATGTATTGCATCTTGTATAGATTTGTGCTATAAATTCTATTTTTATAGAATACTGTCTATTTCTGTATAATACATAACTTTCTATCAGGTACAAAAAACAGCAATAATTCTAGTTGGAGCAGCAAAATATTCTTTTGCGTGATACGCTTAGTCACGTGTTATTAACTCTTACAAAGTACAATTTGGTGTCTCATCTATTCAAACATAGTCACTACACATAGAGAATTTTTTTTTTTTTTTAGAATTTACCTTAAAAATATGACAGTCGTGGAACAAACATTGTATTTCGAAGAATCTTTTAATATAAATCTCTCTCATTTATTAATAAAACTACAATAAAGTGTAAAATAAGTTTGATCAATTTTACTAAATAATAAAAATTTCTAAAATATTATATTATACAACTACTATATTTTCAGAGTAAATTTAAAAAAAAAATTCTCTCCGTGTAGAATCCGTCCGTTTTTTCTTTCACCTAATCAGAATGTTAAAAAAATCTCTAAAAATTCACCAACATGCTCGCCGCAAAATGTAGGTACTTTCCGGAAGTCGAAACTGTAGATAATTTCCGCTCGAAACACATTTTTACATATTATTATATCTTTAATTAGGAGATACACTTAGTTTGTACAAAGAAATACATAGAATTCATAAAAATATCCTTTTCATAATTCATAAAGAAATAAACTTTATAATTTTGATGAATAATGGAATAAGTATTTCTCTTTCTCTTCTTCTTGTCTTTTTACATTTTTTACATTAATTAGAATTTAAACAATCGTGCTATGTTCGAGCAGTAAATTAAGCAGAAATTCAAAGCCGAAAATTCTCCAAAAGTAGAAAACTAGTATAAATACGTCTATCTGATTGCAGTTTTTGTTTAAATGCAAAAATGACATTCGTTGCTAACATGAAAATAGACAACTGTACGTAACGCTGAACGTGCGGTGAAAGCGCGTTCCTTCGACGACGCATTTACAATTCTTATTCGTGTACTTGTCGTCGACTCACGCAGAACCGATCACTCGTGTACAGTTTTTTTGCGACTTGCAGCAGTGCAGAATCGACGATACCAAACGAGAACAGCGAGAGAAGGCAAGCTTTCCTGAAATTCTCGCGCAGTACCGATCGCGCGATCGGCAGGCAGGCATGGGATTAGCATTGAATGCAATAACTTATCAAAGCTTGGAAACATGGCGCGGTAGAGCCGTTCGATGCATCTTGATTAATAACGGGGAAGCTGTACGAGCTGCTACCTTCGTACACCGTTTCCATATCATGGATGTACGATAAATTACGGCGCGGGCATGAAAACCATGGGGGGAGGCATAATCTTTGAAGAAAATTGTGTTTTGAGTCGGAGTTGTCATTCAATATACTCGATAAACGCAAATCTTATATGCATATCTTATATGCGATACTCTTTCTCATTAATTTTTTGGGTACGACGTTATGCAAGTTGCCACACAATCACAGTACAAGCTCTTTTAATATACATTCTAAAGTATAAGATTAACTCGAGTCACGAAAACCACGCGTGGATAATTCCAAAAGATTATAAATTCCCTTACAGAAATTTAATACTGAAAGATAGTAATCGATTATTTATTTTAAATATAAAAATAATTAATTATTGTATTATTCGATATTTTTAGTACTCCAAATAAGTAATAACTCTTTCAGTAATAAATTAGTGTTAAACCGATAGAGAAGAAAAGAAACTGCCGCGACGATTAAATTTTTGAAATTTAATAAAATTAAATTAAAAATAATTGTGAAATTTTTTACCACATCAAAATATTAATTAAATTTCTGTCTCGCGCTACGCCTTGTTCATCTGGCAGCTAACGTCTGCCAGCGTTTACAGTAAAGTCGCAATTAATAGCAGACGCTTTAACGGGCCGCTAACAAAGTA
The DNA here is from genome assembly GCF_000204515.1 of Acromyrmex echinatior. The sequence continues at coordinate 746,185 of NW_011627252.1, read as the reverse complement.
CCGGTACATGTTAGCGAGCAAAGTGCTCGGCTGGTGAAAAGTCGAGATCATAGTCGGTCGAGCGACCGTGGGTAGGTCACAGGAGCGGCTCTCAGGCTTTCAGAGACGCGCACATCGTTGCTCCGCGAACCGACATGCGTGCTCCGTCTGAAACACGCAATTATCTTATGCTTGTGTGCGCGTGCACACGCGAGCGTTTATCGAGCTATCGGGGTTGTACAAATACCGCGAGAAAAATGCCCTGAAAGGAATGAAGGGAGCTGGAGAGAAAAAGAGACAACCGCGTCTAATTGTAGCCGCACGCGATACGATGCAGGTTCTTTGACAAATGACCGAATTAGAAATAAAAAAGGCAGAATATTGTAATTTCTAGGTTTAAGTCGAAAAAATATCGTTACGCATATTAATAATTCCGTTTTTCTCTTTTTTTAAATCTTTTTTCCGCGCTCGAGCAGTAATGTTCGCGTTAACGTATGAGCGCGTATCTATCTACACGTTTGCGTGTGCGATTCGAATCTGATGATTTCACAGGCGTTCCGATGACGCCATCACGTCGTCGGCATTGTAGGTTTGCTATACGTAAGATAATTGGTAATTAACGTACGTATACAGGCCGTAGCTATGCGACGTAATGAGTACAAGGCGCGCGGGCAATTCACAATTGTAAATAATAATCAATGCAGATAGGCTGAAGAAGAGGAGAACGCGAACAATACCATTTGATATCTCGGTTTAGGATTCATTGGAGATGCAAGGGATGTGTTGCAAGATTCTCTGGAGAACTTACAAAATACATTCTATAATTTTATATATCGTATGTTCGTATTATTTCATTAATTCATCAAAAACGCAACTGCAATTTTCTCCACACTTCCATTTTGTTGCAATTTATTTTGATATTATTATTGAATCTACATTTATTCGAACGTGAAATGTATAGGCAAATAGAAACATATTAAAATGAACAAAATAAAACGCAACATTGTAATTAAATGTATTTTTGTATGATTGTAAATATTTGATAAAAGTGTATTATAATTTTTTAAGTAAAAACGAAGTTTCCAGATCTGTTTCTAGCTAAAATTTTAGATTTCAGATTTCAGTAAAACTATTCTTTTCGCATATAAAATCGTGGGTGGGACACATTTAAAAATTTTGTTGCAAGTAAATTTCCGGAGTAAATTTACGCGATAAAGGAAACCTGCCTCCATTTAGACTTAAAAAATTGCTATCGCATCCGCTTTACCTCTGCTTCAAAAATTGCTTCACCTCCACGGAAATGAAATAAAAATAAGGCAACGCGACGCGACGGGTCGAGAGTTGCACATCAATTTTGCGAACCGGAATATCCGAGTCCGTTCATTCCGCTTGCGAATATGGAACATTACGATCCATAAACCGCCATGAACAACGATGACGCCATGACGACAACGTCTACGCGTGATCCTTCTGTACGATAAACACGACAGTCCGTCTACCTCTCTCCTTCTAGCATCTGAAACAGCCAATATTCGAGAGCAGAATCGGGAGGATCATGGGTTCTTTTCCCCGTCGATCGCGGCTCCAATGATCGGAATAAATACACGGCGATCGGTCCGGTTGCCTATCGTCTAACTAACAATTTGGTGCGTGGCGCAAGAACAACGAACGACTATATCTATAACCCTCACCTTAGGAAGATCGAGATTACTCCTTCGGAAATTCACTCGAACGTGTTCCAATCGAACGATATAACCGCGTCGGTGAACGAACGTCGTTCTATCGCCAGGCTAAACTGAGCGAACGAAACTTGATGTGATCTACATACGTAAGAATCTCGTGAACTACGGAATACCGCAAAAACATGCATCAGAAGCAAAAAAAAAATTTAATTAAATATAATAATTACAATAAAGATTCCCGAAATTCAAACAGTAAATTGATAGTTAATAAATGGCATCGTCGTTTAATGTTGTTTAATTTAACAATATTTTTATTACATTTGCACAATAGTTTACCACTCTTAACGCCTTTTATTAACTATTAATTCACCAAATTAAAGACTATAATAAGAAAAGTTATTGGTATTATCTGATTTAATTAAAATTTTTAATTTAATTAAAGTTTTTTACATTTATGATGATCATGAGATTAATGTTAATATCATAATCATTACGTACATCAAATATTTCATTCAATGATTTAATCTCCAAATTAATTTTTATTAAATAAATAATGCTTGAAATATTTATTTTTTTCCAACATAGAAAAATACGATAGTACATATTTATGCATAAGCAAAAGCACGTAAAATCGTATATGACTTTCTCATAAGGATTGACAAGCTGCGAAGCCGCTCACAGAGAACTACTTTATAGATTTTTTCTGTTATATTTGCGTCATGCATAATAAGAATCCATCAGTAGATGGAAGAATCGAATTGAACGAATCGAATTAGAGTGACAAATTTGAGTCTTGAAAAAAATTTAGCGATTGGTGAGCAATTGCTCTCCAGCGACTGACAAATTTATGTCAGAATGAATCCAAATATAAATCAAGAAACAAATTTTAAATTCAAATTTATTCTCCAGTCCTGTTTGTCCACTATTATGTCAAAATTATTCATAGATCGAACTAAAATCTATATTCTTTTACTATTTCTATAAGAATGTTATAAAGTGAATATCATAGTGAACTGAAAAAATACACTAAATTTTAATAAATCATTTGTTTGAATACTACGCTAACTAAATATTTACGAAATATTTATTAAAGCTGTATTTATCTGGTACAAGAAGTATTAATTTAACTATCATTTCTTTTTAATGAGTAAATATTTATTGTAAGTAAATGTTTAGTTAACATTATATTTAAATAAATATTAAAATTTAGAACATTTTTTCTCAATGTGCATCTTTCTTCTACTCGTACGAATGTTTGAATGCAGTTCGCGGCAAAAACCATCGTTTCTAAATCGATGGATAGCGTGCGGTTACGCATTCGTGCGTGCCGACTGGTTTGACAGAACGCGCGAACATGCGTGTGAACGTCGACGATCATGCATAATGCGCAACGGATTGTATGCGTGTGTACATGTATGTATACTCCAGTTTTTCTTTTTTTAATAAGTATATAATCAAATTTCAATTTTTAATTTTAACAAAGACTTTAATGGAGGACAAAGACTATTAGAGAATTAATTTGTGTTGGGCTTTGTTAGACAATTCATCATTCATCTAGATCTAGAAAAAGAACTAATTAAACTTCAACTACAGCTATGAAAATTACACTTAAGTTCTAAAGCGTCTTGTTTGAAGTGCAAAATGCAAGTGAACGTTCGCTTTATGGCGATTGATAGAGGAAGATTCAAAGTTGTTTTGCCTACAATTTAGAATTAGAAATTCGAACCGATTCATCAAAAATCGATTTTTAAAGAAAAGTAATCAGTTTGAGATAGATCTTTTTGTTGAAAAAGGAGCGATTTTTTATTTAAAAAATCGGTTCAAAACAATCTCTTATTTTGCTTAAAAAAATCATTTTTTTTTTTGCAAATAAAATCAATTTAAAATCAATTTAAAATTGTCTTCTGGTTAAAGAATCGATTTTTTGAAAGAATCGAAATATCCCCATATTTAGAACCTCTCTTTAGAACTTAATATTATACAATCGTCACATAATAGCATTCAATCGTACAGATGGTATTATATAATAATCTAAAAATTTTCCTTTAAGTCCAAATGACCCGTTATTATAATCGAGAGTTAATCATACTGATTCAATTCTAGTTAATAAAAGATTTACTTCGATTTCAAGACATGCAAAAACCGAAGAACGTGAAACTATTCTGTATGTTAATTGCGCGATGAGATGAAACTACCGCACAGATAATCGACTGAAATCGTAGGCTCGCGCGTTCGCCATTCGATACGCATCGGCCTGTAAATCAGTTTAATTCGCGTGCGACTCAATACAATGTCTCGGACGCGAGTTTCCGGACGGATTGCGCTTCCTCGGCGCCTCCTTCGACGAATGATTCGCCGCAATAGCTCCGGATAGATCTAGGAGGAGGAGAGAATAATCGCGCGCAATTACAGTACGCGCGCGGCGATCGCGTCGATAATCATTCGGAGATGAGATCGCTCGGTAAGATGCATCGCGAACTCGGCCGCGCACAGGGATTATTTTATTCGGATGCAAACCGTGTAATTATTCCCGCGTAGGGAGAGAGAGAGAGTATCCCGCCCGGTGCATCTCGATGCCCTATCCCGATGCCTTTTCACGTTCCGCGGTTATGTAGCGGCCGCATAATATCGTGGACAAATTGAATGCTCTTCGATAAGCGAATGATTAAAATTATTTTACAAGAGCCATTTTATACAATGAAATTGATTATAATTATTTTACAAGAGCCCTTTACAATTTTATCGGCGACGTATCTCTCAAGATAAGAATATTATTTAAAAATTTGAAATAATTCTGAAGATTGATTACCATCTCGATATCTTTAGAGCGCAGACATATTTAACTTTAGCTCCAGAGCTGAAATGGAAGGCTGTGGGTATATATAAGATTTCAAATGCGTCGTTCTCTGCATTTCAGCTCTGAAGCAAAATTTTACCCATATGAATTTTTTGCGTCGACATTACGGAGCTAAAGTTGAATATATCTGCTTTAAGTGGCGTCTACAATGAGATTTTGAGATGTAAAACTTAAGCTTTAAACCGTATTAAGAAATTGACCATCATCGATTCAGTCGATTGTTCTCCTCATATTTGATTGATCAATTTCTTACAACTTGAAGCTTAAAAACTTAAGTTTTACGCCTTAAAATCTCATTATAGACGCCGCTTTAGCGATTTAGTCTCGCTAATTCTCGAGTTATAGTTTGTTTTTTGAGGCTGAACTAGTGTACACTTTTAGAATTTAGAGATAGATATATTTGATATTTGACGAAAGCGAGAATTAAGAGTTCTAATGCAGGAATTCAGAGCAGGAATAAAAAAAAACAGACATTTAATAAAGTCCGCTTTAAATTAAAATCTGTAGGATTTGCAAAAGAAAGCGGAAAAAAATCGACAACGACTGTGTAATTAATTTAAATTAATACTCGTTGACTATATATCGTTTATGTAGTCTTTGAACAACTCTCATGTTTGCAAATTAATATAAAAAAAAATATCACGGTGACAACGATATTATAACGTGTTTGAAGACCTTGCAACCTCCACGTAGGCGGAAATCAATTCATTCGGTGTCAACGTACCTTTCTTTGACGAGTCATTCGAGGATGAAGCTACTGTATGTACGCATCGCCTCCCAAGCGTCATTGCGAGATTTTATTGAGAGACGTGTGGATAATTATTTCCACAAATCAATTCTGTCCTTTGTTGCGCTCAAGACTCTCGAAACTTCTGAAACCCGCACGTTCCTAAATCCTTGAATTAATCGACGTCGGATGATCAGCCTATCGCTTCCGTCCGGCTCGACCCGCTCAAAGTTGCGCCGTCACGGGGTAGATCCGAGGCGATAATCAGCCGCGCTCATCACATCTCCGACTTCCGCGTCTTCGCGGCAGCCGGCGATCGGATCTCCCGGCGATCTCCTTCGCGATTTAACGGGCTCTCGCGCGGTCCATTCAAGTCAATCGTCTCGTTGCCATCGATCTTCTCCGTGCTCGACCGCGGGCGAAGGCACATAACGGTCGGTGGCCGCGAACGAAGGCGACCGCGGGCTTAGTGAACTGCTCTTCCCGGCGGGAGCGCAATTAAATGATCGATTTATGATTCCCGCCAATCGTTACACACCGGATATCTGTCCGGGTCCGGCTCGCTAATGATGTAGGTACGAAGGTATTGGGATCGTCGCGTGCTTACGCTAGGCTTATGCACGCCCGCGAGATAGAGCATCTACTAGATACACTCTTACGCCGCTTAGGTACGTACTCATGCGATACGCATTGCCCGTGGAACGGGCACCAGCTGTGCGTTTATTAACGACCACCACCGTGCTGTATCACGTCCGAACATATACACGCGGGATACGTGTGAATGTGTCTATTGTGCGCCACCACCGATTGCTTTGCCCTCCATAGACGCTAGAGCGAACAATTCTACCTACTACCTTGCAGCCGTTGCAAATTATAAAGTTCGGAGACCGGTTTGCACCTGCTAGGTAGTCTAAAACAGACTTTCGAATGAAGAATTTACCTGGATCAGGAATTTAAATATATTTTGAACAGTATATTTTCTTCAGTATATTTCGCTCGGAACCAGACTAATATTACATATAAATCAGAAAATCACGTTTAAAATACTCAATTATTGACGTTAGAATTATTGTATAATTCATCAAAAAGCAGCTATATACGAGGATGTATTACGAATCTAAATAATTCTAGAATTTATTTACTGAATAATACAGCTAATTATTTTTGCTTAGTATTATTTGTGACTAATTTGAAATAAATAATTATCATTCGTATTAGGTCGACGAGACTTAATAAATTAAGAGAAATAAATTTATTTTTGGTCAAAGCGGATCTGCAATTATTAATATCCTTCTAATAATAAGACTTAACATCAAAATTATTAAGTTACTTGTCAATTAAATATGTGATATTACTACTCTAATTTACGATTGCACTTCAAAAAAGCGCGGTTTGCAGAATTGAATATAAATTCACTCCGAAATATTTAAGCACCAAGATTCGTTTTGACTGAAAATAGGTTTACTTCTCTCAATTGAATTAAAATAAATATTTTAAGACATCCTAAAACAACAGGATACTTCACGATAGCTAATTAACCTATCAGTTACATGCTAAAATTAATTATTACTTAAATATACAGATTATTATGTGATAAAATCAGATTTCCCAATTTCCTAATCAGCCATATCCGCAGGAAGTCGGAATTAACCAAATTGCTAGAATTGTGCGAATGTAATTTGCATGACCATATAGTCGCTCGAATTCGTGGCTCGCTTTCCGTCACCATTGTGGACGAGCGTGCTGCAACGCTTATGCATGCGCTCGGTAAATGAGAGCGATATTCTGGTTCACCAGCACATACGCGTGCCTGTCTATCGGTAAGCATTGAATGCTTACCGATTCGTAGCGAGCATCTTACACCGTGAAAACCGGATTCAGATACTTGAACGAGCACGGCTAATGAGAAACTCTCTTTTACAAGATGTCTTCTCCGTGCAAGCTGCTCCAAGAATCTGCTGGCTCCAAGAATATAATTCACGAAAAGGGGATCGGCTTTTATTAGATGTCGGCTTGGAAACATCCTGCGAATTGCTCTGATATATTTTAAACACGAGTTTAAAGTAGACTGTTAACAGACTGTTTTTATAATTTCAGATATAGGAAATTTTCAAATGGTCCCGCTAAAAGAATTAAATATTATTTACAGAAAAGTGAAATATTATCCATCTTGTAAAATTATCTTAAACAAAATGACTAAAAATTCAAAGAATTGTTCAATAATTATATTACAATTAAGAACTACATGTTTTCTAACAGCAAAAATAACATTATATAAAATATTGTTTTGTGTGAATATTGTTTCTTTTTTAATAATTATATTCTTTTCGAATTTTTAAATATTCAAGTCCATTAAAAACTTGCAATAAAAAAACACTGTATTGATTAAAATCTTTATTTTTAAAAAATATTGTCATAATAAACTACTTAACATGCTTCCATTTAACATTTATTTGGTTTCTATTTACTTTTTTTTAGAAAATTGTGATTAAATTGTATTCATAATATTCTCAAATACGAAAAACATTCAATAATATCCCCTAAATAAGCTGACATTATTTATCGTTGCATTATTTTTATATTAAAATGACGACAAATAACATCAGCTTATTTGCTGGGATATTATCGATTTTCATATTTGAGAACATTATGAATACAAATTTAGTTATAATTTTCTAAAAAAAAAATTACAATATATTTTATTAATAATAGTGATTTTAATTTTAATGGTTTAAAAATAGGTGATTGTTTACGTAAAAAAAAAATCAGGTGATTATTTCCGGGTCAAATATGTGCATTTTTCCTGATAGTGCGTAATATAGTCAGAAAAATTTAGAATAATTGACGAGTGTACGATCGCTCTCGCGATACAATCTCCTGCGATAAAGTCATTGTCACGTCATGCCACGCAGTTTCCTCGGGTGTATGTTAGTACACGAAGGGAAGCGGGAAATAGTCTCACAGCGAAACACAACCCACCTTCCTGTTTTCTTTAAAGCTACCATTGAGCATGCATGGACGGTAAACCAGTTTTAAACGCGTATGCACCATCGTACGATATGCGTCTTCCAATATGCTCTTCACCATCTTACGCGACCGTAGAAACCATTTCGTTGTGAACATTCCGTTGTAAAGTCACAGAAAAATTAAGTCCGATAAAAATGGAGATTATACGCTAACCCGAATAGTATATTTAATTACAAAAGCTAATTTCACAATTGCATTAAAAATATTATTAAGCAGAGAAATAGAAATAAGATTTTTCTTTCTTTAATTTAAATTAAGTGTAAATAGGAGTATTCTAATGTACGTAATCATTATTAGAGATGTAACAAATTTTAATTGAAGATATTATATTAGCATATCATTTAATATTTATATTGAATATTATATCGATATGTTGAATTAAATAAATAATATTGTAATATAATGCGAAAGTGGATTGCTCAGTTATTTTTTGGAGTCAAGATTATGTCAACTGACATTTAAGTACGGTCGCTCTGTATGGTTCTCTTTTATAATTATTTTCCGTAAATGAATTTGAGCTCCCGTATCTACCAATCGGATAGATGTTCTTATTGTGTTAGATCTTATTGTTCTTTGCAATTCTCGCGGAATTGCACGGCTGACCTGAATTCACGACTTGCGTTTAAATCATGATGAAACTCGTCGTAGTGAGACGCCGCGATGCAATGAACCACTACCGTGGTACGATGCCGAGACATAATGAATTACTCGCAATGTCATAATCTAGAACGTTTTACAGAAAGATATTTATAAATTGAACAAATTGTCGAGAAACTACAATGAATATACCCAGAAAGGAAACTGTTTTCACTGCTATAAATTAAAGTATAACAATATCAAATAATATATTAGGATAAATGACGAAAATAGCAGTAAATCTGATCGAATAAGATTAAAAAATTGACTATGCAGTAAAACAAGATCGATGAATAGGTGTAAAATATGCCTAATCCATTTTCGAATATAAAAATGATCCCAGTACTCTATAATAAAATAAAAAAAAATTAGCTAAAAAGAATAGACGATATTTCAACTTTCCTCGTTGAAGGTAATTAAAAATTGAAATGTACGTTATAATGACAAATACATAGTCAATTTTTTTAAAATAATATTTTTATTTGCTCTGAGATAGAAAGCTCTCTCTTTGTAGAAATATTTCTACAAAGAAATTGACTTTGTCATTACAACGTACGTTTTGGTTAATGTTTTTATCCATCTTTAGTGAGGAAAATTAGAAATATCGCAGTATTAGATCCTAATACTTTTGCACAATTTCTCAACGTGTGTAATTGATCTTGAAAAGCACGAGGGGGCTTCGAAGTTATGAAGATTCGCTGGCGAATTTGCTTTGCGGCGAACCCTGTGGGGCACCACGAGCTCAGCGATTAAGCGCAATTACGCTTCCTTCGGCTATCTGCCGACTGGGCAGCGTTTTCGTCGTCGGCGAGGATACGGCACGGAGTAACCGCGAGTTTATGGCCTCGTTCGTCCAGTGCGAATCCGCCAGCGTGGCGCGGCAAGATCCGGTATAATAAAGCCAAGGATCGCGCGCGATGGATCTCTTCATTTTTCTTGTTTACCCTCCACTTTCTCGGCGGACGGAAGCATTCGTTCAGCGGACGTCGCATGAGAGAGGAAAAGCGAAACAAAATCTCACGCGGAAACCAACGATATCATGATAATCCAATGCCGGATGAATCTCCACAAGCCAGCTGTTTTGTCGGCAACGGGAAGCGCTTGACGGCGAGACAAAAGCAGGAACCTGGTCTTTCTCGCGTCTCAATCTGAATTGGTCGCGCTTGAACGCGCGAAACGACAATGGCCTCAGGGCTATCCCTTTTTCTCGCGATTACCGCAGCATATTTTTCACTTAACCGACGATAGTCGATCATTAGAATCTCATGAAAAATCATACAAAGACCGTTTTATGCGAAGATTCAACCGTCACGTAGGTGTGCTCTTTCGCACCTCCATTTACAGTTCAGAGACGTAAGAAATAAATATAGCGTAAAAAGTACTTTAAATTGCATGTAAAGTCTGGCTAGAAAATAATGAAAATCAAATCAAGTCACACAAAAGTCCATTGTATCGATGGAGCGTGGAGGGAAGTTGAGTCAAACATTTAAGTGCAAGGCATTATAAGAAATCGAATTTCTATACTATCCGCGCGCACACACATATTAGCAATATTATTTTTGATTGTAGAAAAATCGCGAGGTTTATTCTTTGGGTACGTTCTGAAAGAAAAAATAATTGTAATTACCATAATTTAAATATAAGTTATAATCATTTTTTAAAACAACTGTAGATTTGCAGTATACTTATAGTTGCTTTAACTATGCAAATATTAAGTTAACTGTGCTATTAATACTATTCACACAAGCTGCTTAAAAAACTTTTAAAAAATTCTTAAAAATTTTTATTTTTTTTAAATGTATTTTTTAGTTATTACTACGTGAATAAGTGAGTAATTGAAGAAAATAATTTATTTACTATAATTGCGATTGCATGTATTAAATAAAAATGCTTATTTTATTTACTCTTTATCTTGATATTTCATTATATTAATATTTGAAATTTTCATAATTTATGGTATAATTTTTTTGTATTTGAGAAAACTATATATATTATTAGGTGTTGGAATTAATTCGTAGCGTTTTACAAGTGATGGGAAGTACTTTCATTAATGTATTTTTTAATGCTCATGTGAAATAAATAACATTCTTTCATTAAAAAACGCTACGAATTAATTCCAACACCTAATATTATTATTGTAGCAGTAATAACCACAAAAATGGAGCTGATCATAATTATTTTATCATGCAATTATAGTCACAAATACCAAACACTTTTCTCTCAGTAAATTCCGCCTTTCGCATTCAGTATTACAAAAATAGCAGAAAGTTTTTCAAGTTTCCACATTCTTTTGGAAATCTTTGTTAGATTGCTGCTTTAAATTATATTAGTATAATAGTGAAAGTCTTTCCTGCCAAAACGAGCGTCACGGCCGGCAATTCCGTCCGCAAAGAACCGCAAATTTTCTCGCGGGTTGGCCTCAAAAACCACGGATGAGCGCCACTCTCTGGATCGGTGCCGCGACGGGCTTTCGCGGTCGTAAAATTCTACGCGTCATATGCGAGCGTGCGAGCGGTTACCGATTCGCCACGGTTTGCAGATCGCGTGGACGAGACCCGCGACCACAACTTGGACGGATCTTTCCTGACGAAAAGAGATGGGATCAATGACATCTTCTCGCGCTTCAACTCCATGATGCAAACTTCTGTAGGCATCCTCGAATGATACCGATTCTTTGTACAGTTAAATCTCGTCTGAACTGTAAAATGAATTAGACAGAATTCTATTGATTCATAGTAATCTTAGCTTACGGATCTGATAATAGAAGCAATTAGTAATTTGACAATTCATATTTTTTTCTTTGTTTGATGAAATGTAACAGGTTACAGGATTTTTAAAATAAACAAAGTTACAAATGATTTTATCAAAGTTATGCAAGAGGAAAAGATGTATGTTCTCTTTAAATTTTTTGGAATAAAATCTTGTTGTAAAAAGTAAAAATTGAGCTAGTCTTCAGAAAGTTCAATTTTTAATCTTTTTAATCTTTTAGTAAGATTTCAGAATGAGATTTACTCTGAAAGTTTTAGAGTACTGTTTTCCTGTATACGTACTGTCTCATTTTGTAATTAATCAAAATTACGTAATGAGATAGTATGTCACACACACACACACACACACACACACACACACACACACACACACACACATACACACGAACGAGAAGACAATATAATGTATTGTTTTCTCTATATATGTTATACTATACTCTTTAAAACTTTTAAAGTGACTCTTCATGATGTCCAGCAATTCTTGAATATCCTTGGATCCTGAAATTATACTGGAATTTTATATATTCTGGGAAAAAATTCCTAGAAAACTCTTGAAATTTCAGGACTAGCCTGGAATTTATCATTCTTTTATTCTAAAAAAGTCTGAGCATGAAAAAAAAGAAAAGTTGTGTTTGGGTATAAATTCTTTCTTATAATTAATAAGTTATCAATAAAAAAACTTGTCTAATTTAATGTCTAAAATAGAATATAGTAAAAAAAATCGTTTGTATTGATGAAACGTTTGTTTGATATTATTTATAAGGCAATAAATAATATTGTTCCCATAATTTGTTAGCGTTTCAATTCATTTGTATAGAATTCTATTGTAACTTGAATACAAAGCGTTTAGTAGTGTTGCATGAATCAATGAAATTAATTAAATAATGGAACTTGATCGATGGATAAATTCTGAAAAAAATCAGGATTTTTATCTGGAATTATCCTTGAATTAACTAACTAAATTTTGCTGATCATCATGAACTTGTTACTCTAAAAAATAAAATGTCAATAAAATGTGTTCTTAAGGGTTGAAAATTGAGTCTTTTTCACGACTGGCTTAATTTTCATTCTTAAAGTGAGATTTCACTCCAAAGCGTTTAGAGAGCTTTCTCTTTCGTGGATTTTAACAAAATTATTCGTGGCCAAACTGTTACAGAGGGTCTTTAGTTTATTCTAAAATTAATTTCGTTCGCTGTGAATAATTAGAAATTGTCATTGTTAACGTATACATGTGCATTACAATATTACTCATGAGGGCGAACTTCGTAAAAGTTTAAAAGTCCTTTGCTATACGCAGACATGAGTCACTCGTTTGTACCACCTACATCGCGCGTCGTCAAAGATAACACTGGTCTCCGCGACTCTTTCGCGAGGCGTATGCTGTTCATCCTTGATTTGAAGCCCAAAGATGAAAGCCACGCATTACACGCGATGATCTCTCGACAAGATAAGAGATGCATCCTATTCTTTAGAGCGTCATACATCCCTCATGATGTATGCGTTTCGCCGGTGGGTGCCCAAGAGTGCTCTCCACGGTAATACGCCCTGCCAACGGAAGACAGTCAGAACTCGAGGCTATCGTGCAAGATTGCAGTCTTTATTAGCCGCGGAATAACCGACATTTTGCGAGTTTCCTTTTTTCGACCGACCGACCGGACAAAGCAGATAGAAGTCCCGCGGCAATGCTACGGCTTCCAAGCAACAGCGTAGAATCCACAAAAATGCGTAAATAACTCTACTTGTCTTTGTTATTCTTAAATTGCTTTTTCTTCTACTAACTTTACATTTTTATTATTTATCGTGCATATAAAAAACAGATCATTTATTCGTCCCAAAATTATTTATAATGTTGACCTACATTACACATGCCCTGTTCGTTAAAATCTATATCGACAAGTTACGTCATAAAAGCTCAAGCGCTCCGAGATAATGTAATAGAGAATGCATTCCGCCAGAAATGGCATCCTAATTTAATTATACGTTTTAACGTGCATATACAAGTTGGAAACGCACAACAAATATTTCGCGTGCGTTGAGCGAAATATTTAATTGAAGCCAACGTTGTTAAACTATTGCGAGTAAGCGTATTTCATTCTACAATTATTCTAATGAAATGCTTTAATTCAATGTGAACCAGATTTATATGCCTTTACAATCTCAATTTTTCTCATATTATTTTAATCAATGTTAGAATTACGAATCCATTTTTATTAAGTCAAACGCACGTAAATCAATACTCGTTCTAGCAAAAGCAGCACGAGCTATTGTCTAAACAACAACAATATGATTGTTATCGACATTCGATATATCAAACGCAATCATACTGAATCAATAGGATATTAACGTATGTCGACTAAACCGTTTCGAAATATGTATAGAGTAACTACTCCGGTATACACCGTGCCTATCAAAAACTTAATTTATTAAGTATTATTTACTATGTTTAAAGTAGATAAACTATATCAGTGAAAATTTTGTACTGTCTATTATTTAAATCTGATTTATTAGATTTATTAGAAATCTGAAATATTTGTATTTCGTATTAAAAAATGAACTTTTTTAAACCCTTGCATTTTTACCGTATATCTCATATGGATGAGATATATGATTATTCATAGAGAGAGGGAGGAGAGGAGGGTATTTACTCATGAAAAATTTACAAATAATGCATATAAGACATAAAATGACACAATAACTTATAAAATGCGTTTATAAAGTTTTATTAAGGAATAAGAAAATGATAAGTATGTATATAAAGTAATAAATAATAATTACAATCTTGCCACATGTATTACAAGTGTTACGATATTAGGTACATATTTCATGTAATGCGTTTATTGCATTTAGTGCACTGAATTCAATCTGCGCTCATACTTTGTGTGCTTTGAGCATAAATCGCGCCCTAAAAATACTGTATATCCCAAACTGATGGGATATATAAGTCAAATTAAACAAAGAATGTAAGAGCGAAGTACTTGTATTTATTATACAACATACTTTATTATTCCTCTACATTCATGTATCACGAAAGAGCCACTAAGTCTTTTGCACGTCCAGTAATCATTTCATATAGATTAATTTATGATAGTGCTACTTAACACAACGACTCGACGAATCGATTCAACTCATAATAATTTCATTAATATTAACAGTAAGAAACTAAAATCGTAACACTATAATAATATAAAGGCATATAACATAAAGGCATATAACAGAGAATAGTTGCAGGAAAATTAGTTCCACTCCTACTATTTTTTCTGACTTCTACGGCGTAAATCACAACGCAGCGTATTTGCCGGAATTACCCTAACATGTATTTATATCATACGCAAAATTACACTTTGACGTATTCAATTTTAAAATTCTACGAGCAGGTCGATGTTTATTTAAAATTGTGAGAAAGCTTGAGATAAAAATGCAAATATTATTTACGCTTCTGTGATAACCGGGCGATTATCCATTTACGGCGTGAATATATCACGGCAGACTCTCCCACGCGAACACGAGTGCTCGTCGTCCGAGTCCGACGAATCCCGGCATAACGACGAACTCTCGATATCGATAAAATGATAATTCTGCTGTTCGTCGACCGGAAGGCAACGGCGCGCCGGTTGGCGAAGCATCGTGAGAGAAAGAGCTCACGACTTCGCCACGGCTCTTTTCGAGAGGGTAACACTTGAGGAACGGTACATAGCCGAAGGGTAACGCTCGCTTCTACTGCCGCTGCCGCCGCCGCTGCTGTGAAAAAGAGAAACCGGGAGGGAATAAGAATCGGGCAACAGAGGCCGCAGAAACTGAATCTGCCTACTGTTCTCTTATTGGATCCTGCTCCAACCGCGAACCGCATCGGCACCGCAAATGCCAACAAAAAAAGAACTTGCGTGCCCGCGGACGCGCAGATCGGCGAATCGCCATTAAGTTTCTCAGCGAGAAACTTCATTATGCAAGCGCGCAGTTTCTATCCTCCAACTCTGTTCTCTCTACTTATCCGAAGGAGGGTCCCCCTTAATTACGATATCATATAACGACGTCTACAAAAAAATCTTACTTGAAAAAGAATTGTACGAGAGAGTCTAACTTTCTTAATAATTAATTGCTGCACGCGCTTTTTTTTAATGCGAGAAAAAAGTAATGGTTGACATTTGATATTTTTGCTATAAAATTAAACGTGTCGAGTTACGACTATCTTTTTAATATAACTTATAGGGAACTTGTAACAAAATCTGGACATGAGTGAGTTATCATTAAAATTCTACATAGATATAGAAAGGTATACATATTTCTTTCTTTTATATATCATCTGACTCTAATTTATACTATCTCACTCTATAACTTTAATTAAGATCATAGAGTATATAATTATATATACAGGAAGAAAGTATATACAATACTTTCTCTTTCGTAGGATTTTGATAAAATCGTTTAGGATTAAACGATTATAGGATCCATTATAGGATCTCTAAATATATTTAATATAGAAAAAGGTAATGCTTTAATGTTAGTACATATCATAAATAATGAAAAATTTGTTTCTGAATTAGAATTACAGTTTTGACTGAAACATTCTTTATTTTTCAAAATTAAATTTTAAAAAATTGCTCATTAAATTATAATTTCATCTTCTTCGAAATACACGAGCCAAATATATATGCACAAATTCATACAAAAAATTTAGAAAGAAATAATATTTCGATATTAATACGTTATAAATTTATTAATGAAAAATATATGCTTGAATTAGAATTACAAGATTACTTCTACAATTTTATAATTAGATTCTTGTGTGTGTATGAAAGATTGCTTATATAAAATTATAATTCAATCATTTTCAGAGTGTACGCGTCAAATTAAATACTTTATTATTCACATACAGAATTAATATACATAACTGTAGATTTACCATAAATTCCAAATCCTGAAAAAAAAGAATTCTGCATTGAAAGAGATAGAACGACGTTATCCGTTTGCATCGTCACAACGATCGGAATCGCACGACTGATCTCTCGACAAATTACTTCGTGCAGCCGGAAGGCGTGTTTTAGATTATGGTAATACGGCTCTCTCAATCGGGCAACTGTTAAATCGAGGAAACGAAATTCTAATTTATAGTCATTAGATAATAATAAATAAGTTTAGAACAATCTCCCTTGCATAGAAATAAAGAACCCTTAAGAGAAAGTGCAAACAATGTTGCCCTAAATCATGAAAGATGTTCAGTTAAAACTCAGTTCGGAGAAATTTATCTTATTTCTCTAACGCAGTTGAGTATTATATATTCTGGCAAGTACATTATGCTAATAGAATTTACTAAAGTGAATAAAACGCGAATTTGATAAAAGTGTGCAATTAGTGTGTTGTACAGAGTGATAAACAAAAGTTTGGCCACAAAATTTTGTGTTTATCATTAATAATGTATTATTGAATCATTAGAAACATATATTAGAAAAAAGATAAAATCTGGAGTATTAATTATTATATATATCTTGTTAAATACTAAAAACAATAATTAACTGGAAATGGCCTTTAGCTTTGATATAAACTTTAGAGCGCTTCGAAAATGTACCAACAATGGCCACGTATTTGTCTATGGAATAAATTCTAGACAGTCAATAGAGCAGTTTTCAATTCATCTGCATGCCGATGTGAAAATCTTTTTTTAATAAGATGTATTTAATAAGATGTAACTCTGACACTTCACTTAATTTTTTTTTTAATATGTATTACTAAAAATGATTTAATAAACACAAAATTTTGTGGCCAAATTTTTTTCACTCTGTATTAATACTCACTTTTTTATTTTCTGATTTTTTACAATAAATTCTTTATAGATTTTTAAAATGCTTGTTGACATTATTATTAAATTGACGATTAATTTAATTTGAAATTATTTCAGCTTCAACTTTGCGACTGCGTTTTCAAATCTGACAAATCGAGTCAGTAGATTATTTATAAAATTAAAAGATGTATTTATAAAAAATTCGATATAAATATTATACAATAACATTTACATACAATTCTTTTAAAAATATACCTTATAAATTTCTAAAGTAAATTATTAAAGTATACGTAAAAATTACTTCATAATTTTGATATATTTGTTAAAGTGATTAAAATGAATGTGTAACATGAATGATCCAAATAAAGGGCTGGAAAATCATTATTTGAACTAAGAGTTAAATATCAAGCTTATTATTCCGCTTTGATCAAAAATAGAATTAGTCCTTCAATTGATCAATTTTTTAATTACTGAGTCTTTTTATCATAAAAACTCTAATATATATGTAATATGTGTATGGATTGGCATTAAAAAATATTGTCCAGTTACTTTATTTACATACGATGTGCAAAGTAACAGATCAGGTATCCTACGATGTTTACGTGTAGACGCCCAATGCTGGATCCCGTTAGGCCGTCGTATGTGTTCATCCGCGACTAGAAAAAAATCCGCGTTATTACACGTGCGCGCACTCGGTAATGCGCGTTGCGCATAATGAAGGAGCGGGCATCGTCTTCGAGATGCGACAGGACGCGACGCAAACGGCCATTACATCATTTATCTTGCGGAAATCGTAGGACTCGTATCGAAATGGTCAACGCTACATGTCCCATCCGTGTAACGGTGTGTGCGGCCACGGTGTCGCGTATCTCATGCTCGCGATCGACGTGTGCGAGATACGTAGGTGCGGAGACGCGTCGCGTGCGTAAAACGTGCGTGCGGGAGTATGAATATCGCATCGGCAGTTTCAGGAGGAAGTTGACGAGGAAGCGACGCACAAACTGTATTACCGTAAGGTTGTATTGTCGTGCACGATAAAGATAATTTATTTGAAATACACTATAACAAGGAGACTTTGAATAGTCTTGTGGGATGGGATTAAAAGTTGCACTTTGATGTACGGTTATCGCAGAAAGAAATTTTGCTCGCACTTCCTCATCACCGTCACGCACGTTGATTGAACAGCAGTTTACGTCAAAGGTATCAAATATAATTATACAGGATGTTTTTAATATAATAGAGAGCCTTTTTCTCTAAAATAAATTAATGAAGGTCAAATATCAGGATCGTGATACCTAATGTTTCTATGTGAATGTTTATAATTTCCAGTTCAAGCAAACTGCACACCGATTATCTGTCAGTCATGAAATACAATCCAAACTAAAACTGAGGCGTACGTAATATCATTAAATTGACGAGTGATTTAATATTACTGATGTTAACGAGCATATTTAAAATACTAAATATAAAGAATTTATTGCGAAAAATGTCACTTCAACTGGAATTCAAGCCTTATAGATTTTTCCCTCATTCCCTGATGGGCCTTTCTTCCCTGATAGAAGAAAAACTAAAGACAACTAAAATAAAATAAGCTAATCTTGAAAAAGATTGGCTCAATGTTCAATTTTTAAGAGTGAGATTTCACCCTTCAGAATAAGATTTATTATAAAAAGTTTGGGACGTAATATTATATATAAAGTTTTTAAGTTTTAGATTTCTTTAAAGATACAGATAACAATTCCCTAGAATTACGTTAAAAATGCGTGCATCTAAAATTATCTCTCAGGATTCTGTATGATTTTATCCCCAGAAGTTAGTTAGCAGCATATTTTGCATCTTTGAAAAGTCCAGTACGTGAACGTGAATATATTACATTCCGCCCGTCTTCGTAGACGCGTCGCCTGATAATGAATCTCGGTGGAGAAAAGCTGCTGCCTTTATGACGTTCTAGTCGATTAAGCACGATGTAATCGCAACTGCCCGCCGGCAGACGTTTCCTGCGTCTCTCTTCGTGTAGGATTGGCGACGGCGACGTAATCCAATTTGATGGTGACGGCATCTTCGCGCGATCCCGTCCTCTCAGTGTCATCCCTTTCTACTAGTCGTTGTGTCATGTGTGTTGATATTACTACTTATCAATATTTCTGCCTCTGAATATTTGTCTTGACATGAGGGATACAGCATGAAAAATATAGCCCTGTTATTTGAATCTTCATGAATATAAAAAAGAAGTTTGAAAAAGTCAGTCCAAAATGTTAAACATAGATTTTTATGAAAAATGTTTACCAAACGTTCTACTAGATCACAAAATCATACTGATGAGAATTTTATGTATAGAGATAATCAAGAGAACCAATATGGTGACTTGGAAACAGGATTGCGCCGCCTTTTCAATATTTCGTTTTTTTTTTGTGATTATATATTAATTCATTAATCTTATGAACTTCGCAGTACATTCTTTTAGTCATTTGAATGACCTTCGGTCTTTTTTATTTGCTTTCTTCTAAATTCTGAAAAATGGAATGCATCGTAGGTTCTATCATCATTCTATCATTGTGCTACATAAAATCCTTTCACTAGTATGGTTCTGTAACCCACTAAAACGTTCAGTAAAAGTTTCATGGAAACAATTTAGTTCAACGTTTTAGATCGATCCTTGCAGCTTTCCTCTTTTTCTCTTACAAAAAAAAGACTTGAATTTTGTCGCAACGTTAGTTTCCTGTTTGACGATGAGAATATTGGAAAAACTGTTAGATTTAAGCATCCCCCATCGTCGCTCGTGCACGTTAATAGCGCAGCTATAATAAACACGTGGATGTTAATGAGATACGATCATAATTTATAGGACGCTGTATAAGTCGCGGCGGTATGTGAAAACGATGCTAGGTGTGGCAACCGAAGACGCGGACTCGGAGTGATCGTGAACGGGAATTCTGAAATAGAATGATAAGACTCCACGAATAGTCCGGATATATAGATTCGCACGTGTACTCGCTGCGTTATAGCCACCAGGATGGCACTCATTTAAAACAGAGCGAAAGCGACATCTTGATGATGCTATCATCCACGAGGTATAGTTTCACTTATAGAGGCTTTATCGCCAATTTTACATAACGATACTTGCATTCCAATTCGAATTATGAATACTATTCTGGATTTATTTACGATGCAAAAGAGGACTGATAACATGTGCTGCACTGAAAGAAGAGATTGGCTACTGCAGCAAATTAGATGGTAAAATATGACCTAGCATTTTTAATTGGCTATAACAGCCAATTTTTGGTTTTAGCCTACCTATAATGTTAGTATAGTATCAATAGTCTAACGCAATCAAAAATTGGCTACTGCAACCAATTAAAAATGCTATGCCATATTCAACCAATCTTTTCTTTCAGTGTGTTTGAATTCTCTTAAATATTTATACACATTACATATAAGAAGTCGTCTTACTTGTTGAATCAGAATCGAACAAATTCGTTTGTCGAAAAAAAATGGAGCGCAAAATATTCTACAAATGTGACTTTTATAGCAATTATTTTCTTGGCACAATTTCACGAGCGAAATAAAAAAGCCTGATGAAAGTGGTACGTATGCACCTACAAAAGCATAATGCATAAAGAGGTACATCAAAGATAATAATTCACAATACCGTCCGAATCATAACGGACATAATGCGTCGAGGAAAAGATCGCGAAGATTATTATGTGAGGCACTCGTTTTGCAGGTCGCAGCCATTTTGTCGTTCCAAACAGCAACTAAATGAACAAGATTTATCATTTGTTAATGTCACGAATGTCATGATAGTCTAGAAACGCCGTTGTGTTAACTAGGTCATGTGACATGAGCGCGTTACTCTAAATTGACTGGCTAAATGTGTCACGCGCAAATCGGATGGTGATAGGCACGATAAATCACGTTAGCGGAAGTGCAACGCTGACATTGTCAGCTAGACACGCTTCGACCTTCAAATATAATATATATGTGCAATTGCAATCGCGTAGATAGTTCACTCCGAATCAATATCTGCCGGCGGCGAAAAACAACATCAGAAGTGGTTTCATTGAGAGAATGTGGAAAGAGCAGTCTCGATATAAATGATATTATTATGCAATATTATTATGCAGAAATAATCTCCTTTAAATACATTGAGAGATGTATTTAATTTATTCAATGTAGTCATAATTTATTTCTAAACGTGACCGACAAATTACAGGAAGAAATCTTGAAAGAAGTACTTGCAAGTACTTGCAGGATAAATAAAGAACTCCATTATTAAAGTCTAGAAATTGTCTTCTTGGATATAATCTGTTTTATTTTTCAGTTTCACTTTTAAACTGGGACATAAGTTATTCCCAAGAATTACAAAGTGCTAAAGTTATTCTTGGTGAAGAAATACCGTGCATTTTTCTTATTGTCCTTATCTATGATTTATGATCCGTACTTATCGAAATGTCGTATCGAAATCGTCTTGCCATTCTTAAGAAGAAGACGTGCCTCCAACAAGTCCAACCGATGTAAACATGAAAAAAGAGCCCGCTGCATGGAAATGAGAAAACAAGATGTACCGCAAGTTCGTCGAGAATGATAGCCTGTCAAGGCTGCTGCTTGGACAGTCTGACCTCATGCCACGAGGCCACGGCGGTATATTTACCACCTGGAAATGCTTAGAAGGGGTTCCTCATCCACGTTTTCTAATAGTCTATTATTGGACGGTCTTATTGAAGAGAATGCTTTAGTGAAGACCGCCACGCCTGTCGCGTGAAAATTATGGGGTAGAGAGCATAACAATAAAACACACGGCAACAAATTATCTTGAGTCGTCGTAACTTTGATTTGCATTTTAATCTTTTCAATACAACATTTTATATACATTGTAATTCAGGTATTATTCGAAATTGAAGGGATCGCACGTAAGATCATAATTAATTTTCATCTTCAAAAAGTATTTTAAAGTAAACAAGTTTTTTTAATTATGTAATATAATATCGCTTCCTTACTTCAAAATACAACTTAAAAAATTAAGTATCTCAAAAAAGAGAAAAAATATTTTTCAATTTAGAAAATTATTAACTAATTATATATCTGCAAAAAGAATACAACCGTACATACAAGAATATACAATATTCTTAAGATGATCAAATGTCATTTTTGTTTCATATAATTCTTTTAAAAAAATCATTCTTTTTGAATTGTGACGATTTGACGATTTTTTTATATTTATAAAGCTAATTCACTTTTAATATTTATTTAATTCATTCCTAGTAATAACTTTTTTACATTTATTTCTTAAAAAAAACATAGTACAACGCAAAAATAAATTATTATAATAAAAATATAATAATATCATATAATTTTTTAAGTGAACAAGTTAAACATTATATTTATAGTACTTTACTCTCGCTTCGGTTTCAATCTTTCATTCACGAGTCGTGTCCAAAAGATCCAAAGAATACTAAACAGAGAAAACCTTTCAAAGAGACCGCCATACGGAATCGATACTGTACGACGGCGGCGCTCTGAGTTTCGTGCCATGTCAATTATGTAACCACCACAGCACATGCTGCGTAATACTTTATCTTCACTTGTATTTATTCAATCGCGAAAGAAAATTATATGCGTCTGTATCCATGTGAGAATATGCACGCTGTAAATCGTGAGTGTCGGTATTTATGACGTTTGTACCAAGTAAAGTAGTCCTTAAGCGAGCAGCATCGAGCAGCATCGAGCAGCATCGAGCAGCATTTACTGGCCCAATGACTGCAGCCATCTATTTGCCAACACAATAGCCTCACGCATGCGTGAAAGAGTGAGCCAGCAGTGATATAGATATAACAGATTTCAAATATACTAAAATCTTAAAAATCTTAGCAAGACTCTTCTAGTTTTTTTCTTAAACAGATATTTATTAGTGCAATTCTTGCAGAATTAATATCGAAGAAAGTAAGATAGATAAGAGCTAATTACAAATGTATACTGTACTTATTTGATTGATATCTGCAGCGGAAAAGTATGAAATTCCGCAAACGCGATTACACAGAGTTAATTTAAATTCGCAGTACGATTTTTTAAATATTATTGTAACAATAAGAAAGAATTAGATCAGAAGGTTATCGCCCCATCGTAATTTGCAATGCGAGTAAGAACGAGATTCAGTCTGTACATTTCCGATTGTCTGACTATTATCAGCCAGTAGAAAGTATTCACTTTCTATTGCCATTTAAAAATAAGTGCGCAAAAATTTCAAAGGAGTTTTATATTTGCTGAAGAACGTATTTCTTCATTAATATTTGTTTTTATTAATATTAACTTTAATTCAGGATTGGCAAGTAACGCTTGAGTAACGTTACATTTTCTTCTGAATAACGTAGTAAAACAGTTACATTTTTGGTTACATGATAACGATTTTACTAGTTACTTTTCGTTATTTTATTTTTATTTTTATTTACGTAAAAGTTTTAATTGTAATTGGAGCATATATACATATGTGTACACACACACACACACACACACACACAACACACACACGCACGCACGCACGCACATTTATCAGTATTTGAGTTTTATTCTTCTACTAGAAAATAGAATTCTAACATCTTTTTTATAGTTAATAATGTAAAAATCATAATAGTTATAACGTAAGAATCTGCATACAATAGAGTTTTTCATTGGCAGAACTAATGCACATTCAGTGCACTTTAAAGCCGCTGTACAATCGACGCAAAGATGTATGGTTAATAAAAATATAGAAACGAGTTGAATCGCGAAATCTTCAATACATTTTATTATGCTATTTGATAAAGTATACTTTAGCATTATATCATCTCAAATATCTTATTTTTACATTTAGATTAGCATACAACGGCTTCAATATACACTAACAATAAATAAGCACAAGTTTTGTCAATGAAAAACGCTATAATATTCTATTAGTATCAAGAACAAAAAGTAACAACTCATTACATTTTGATTGACGGTATGGTAACGAGTTACTTTTGCAAATCAATAACAAGTTACGATAACGACAAGTTATTTTTTTAGGAAAAAGAACGGTAAGAAGTTATTTTTATGAGATAATGTTGCCAATCCTGCTTTAATTTTAGTTCAATTTATTTTTCATCTTTTTCTAATTTTATAGCCGGTATTGGTTCTTATATTTACGACCATCTTAAGTACAGTCTTAAGATGTCATAAACCAATGACGGATTAATATCTTAAGATACGTTACTTCAGATGATCTTGAAACAGAAATGGTCTATGAATACCGGTTTAAGAATTAGAAAAAGATGTAAGTTAAACCGAGATGATGGGACCTGTTCTGTAGCTCTTAACGGCTGTAACTGTAATGTTACAGTATCATTACACAGGTTGTACATGGTAAAAAACCTGCGCAAAGACAATGTAACACTACAGTCGTTAACAAGAGTTATAGAACAGGCTCCTAAAAGTTAATCTACATTGATGGAAACGCATTAGACTTGATTAGATAATTGTTAATAAAAATTGACGACAAAACCGAACGTTTTCAAACGACAAATATGAAACTGCATGGCATGAATAACGGCGTGTTGAACATTAACTGGTAATCCAACTTCGTACAATTACGACACCCATCGCTCAAAGTATTCCTGGAACTTCGCGACTACCTCGATGAAGCAATCAGAATCGCATAGCGGCGAATTCACGCACGCTGATGTGCAAAAGTTGACGCACGCGCGCCATCAATTACGTTGTTACTCATTCCGCTCTGACGCAAACACGCATAAAAGACAGAAACGCTAACGTTACACTGCGGGACACGATTCGCTTCCACCGTGCGATCATATTGAACCTTGTTAACCTTGACATTTTGAGCAACTCTCTTGCCGCGCGTTTATTTTAGAAAGGCAGAACGACATGTCCCATGACGAATTCCTACCCTGCGGGTCGATAAGCGATACTATTGAGTATGATTTCTTCTATCATCATCTATTTATGTACAGACTCTCTTAGAACCATTGCCGCTCTTTCCAACAGCATGTTCTTCAGTTGACGTGTATGGCTGTCTTCTCTCGATGACAAACATTTTATTCATTCTTCCTCATAAATCTTTCATGTTAAATTTTCTGATACTTTTAGTAAAGTAAAATTAGCTAAAGAGAATATTCGATTTTTATGAAACTTTTAATAACTTGAAAGTCGCTTAGATCTCCGCAACTTTATTTATGGAAAAAACCTCATAAAATTTGCTCTCTTTTTTTAGATTTCTGATCTAATTTTTAATTGTGGTTACAATCCTTGTAATGTCAATGTTTTTAATATAACAAATAAAATATTTTATCCCGTTTTTTCCTATACATTCATTATTTTCAAAAGAAGAAAAGTTATTACATTTGATAATTGCTTGGGTAATTATCTTTAATATATTTGATAAATATCTTTTTATTTTATGGTCTTTAATAAAAAAAATACTCTAATAAAGAAACAAATTTTCTCAAAATTTGTTTATAAAATTTAAGATCAATGGGGATCGCGCAAATTTGATCAGAAATTGATCAGTGAAATGCAGTCACGGATAATCAACTCGAGCATCAAATCGAGAGCAGTGTTCTCCACGAGATATGTTAATCTTTGGACAAAGATATTCCAGAAGAAGAAGAAACCGTTAGCTTCAGAGGTTAGTGGGTCTCTCAGTTTCTCATGAATTAATTCGGCCACTCCCCTAATTATCTCACGCGTTGTATTTTTTATCGGCCCGAAGGAGATCTTTTCTCAGAGGACCGTGCGCACTTTCCCCGGACACTCTTACGTAACAATACACGCTCGTGTTACACTTAGCGTGTCTCCATTCCCGTGCCACTACGCGATCGCACGACTGTGATAAGCACGTAATTCTTCCCAGTCGAACAGACTCCAAGTATCCAAGTTTCAAGTATATTGTGTATTCCACCGAATGATTGCACAAGTTGCAAATTACTTCCGAGCGTTCTTACAGTCTTGAAATAGATTTGCAGTACAGCACTTATCCAGAGAGAAAACAACTCAATTTATATTTTTACTCCTCTAAATATAGAAAAAATGATAATTTTTGCGATTTCATAATCAGTATTGTTTATAAAATTAACGTACATTTCATTCAGACACACTGAGAAAAAAAATTTGTCCAACTAACTAAAAATTTGGTTGTTTGCAGATTTGGTTAATTCGACAAATTCTATTAAATAAAATTTGTTGAATTAACCAAATCTACAAACAACTAAATGTATTTAATTCGTTGAACAAATTTTTTTTTCTCAATGCAGGTATTAGACATAAACTCTTTTATTAAAGTTATTTATTATTAAATATAAACTCTTCGCGTTTGATGTCATACTTTCTTAAAAATTGCTTTAATCTGTGCCGCAATGCAGAAACTTTTTATATGTAATTATTATGATTTCATAAATTTGAAATCTTCATAGAGTATCCATTGCAATTCTTCCTCTTTTTTTTTTGAACATTGGATAATTCTAGAATCTTACTTTACTGTGGTGCAAAGTTACTCCTGCCGGTGCAATTTAATCCCGTCCTGCGGTAACGTGAAACGGCAAAAATATATACAAGTAATATGATCGTACGTTGAAAAACGACATTATAGCGACTGTCTGGTCATTTCCGAATGGCATGCGCAAATTCTTAAAATCCCTCCTTTTAATACTTTCATTGCGGCGGGTTAATTTCTTCTATACACACGGAAAGCCGGAAGGGCCAGCTTGACGGCGGTGTTAACGAGTCGACGCGTCGAGGAAGAGACGTCGTAACGGGATGTAACGGTTGCGACTTTGTCCCGCGTGCTCGTGATGATCCCCGAGGATATTTCCTCGATCAGTCAACGTGTACAAAGTGGCCCGACGTGATTGCGGTATCTTCAATGCAGGTCCTAACGAGCTACCTATTGCAAACCGACGAACCCCCTTGGACTTCATACTTCGTCCGATACGCCGACGTGGTGAATAATCAGCGGGGAATGTCACACTTCAATTGGCCAGCGGGCGGCAGCAATTATCACGTACTTAGGACCGGCTGCTTCCCGTACATCAAGTATCACTGTAGCAAGCGGCCGATGCAGGATCTCAGTAGCGAGGACAGATTCTTCAAGGCGATCAAGATATTGAACCTTGGTAGGTTGCAATGGTAGCCGGACGCTCGTGAAAAGAAATTCGCGTTCGGAAAGGTGGCCTTGTTCATTTACGCCACTCGGATGCGATAAACCGGCGAGCTCGTAAATCCTATAATTACCGCGAACACGAAATGTCATGGAATCCTCGATATTAATTCTATAAATGAGATTCTTTGTTTTTTTAAATCTATAAAGATTATTACTTCAATTGAAATGCAGAGACAGTGAAAAAAAAATACAGTGAAAAAAATATATTAAATTTTAATAAATATTTGTTTGAATAGTTTTGAGTAAATATTTATTTACTGTAACTTAATGTTTATTCAGTATACTACTCGAAAAACTATATATTAAGATTTAATAATTTTTTTTATTGTATCGATTATTTTTAACTCGTTGATGATTAAAAATAAAGGAAAAGGTTCGGAAAATTTAGTTCAGTTAAATTTAATTAAATTCTTATTGAAGCGAAATTCTTTTCCTTTTTACAATCTTGATTTAAGAGTTGAGATCAAAGTTTTTAATACTGCAATAAATTATATGTATATACTACTTATTTATATATGACAGCATCATAAAAATCTTAAAAAAAAAATACTACACACAAATTCATAAAGAAATTAGTTTGCCACCAAGATTGGGAGTTCCGAGACTGTGTGAGACACTGTAAATTCACAGTTACCGCCGCGTGATTAATTCAGTCAGTATCTAAAGCAACGATCGGAACAAGGCGTCGTAACACAGACCGCGGTCTTACTCGATTTAATTTCCGACATACGAGAAGCAACGTGGGACGACGAACACGTTGTCCTTCCACAGCCAATGTCTTGTCTCATTGAGTGCTCTACCGATCTGGAATTAGCCATGGCGAACGGGTTCAGCAATACGACGACTTGATAATCCTCCTTTCTGACTTTTTGTTTCCTTACATTTGTTCGATGTACCAGGTATCCCTACTCTGATGTATGGACTGGCTGCGACGCAGCTTATCCGACACCGTGAGATCGTGAAGACGCCTCGAGGTGACGTGACGATCTATTTCTTGCTACCAGAGGACAAAGGTTCGCAGTACTGAGACTTGCACCCTACAACGCTAATCTGCGTCGAGTCTCACATCGTGGCCTTCCTCGGAGATGACGTTAACAGCAACGAAATACAAAATTGTACCGATGACTGTTGCTTCTTTTTTCAAGAAGTCTCCTTATTTCTCGTTATTTCATCGAGTTCTCAAGTACAAAACGAAAAGAGAATCGAACGGCGCAAGAAACTCTCAACCTTCTGAATATTCTGCTCTATCCATAACAGATGCGACTACCAATATTAACTGAGAAAATGAAGAAGCTGAAAAACAATTCTGGATAGTGCCGTTTTTTCTTATAAAAGAATAACGATAGGATTTATCCAATAGCTCAATACGACAAAGTCAAGGAGTTAGTTTAGTTAATAAACGACTTGAAACAGACTGTTCTTTTCTTTTGCTTTCATGATCGCTTTATGCGAAATGTATTTTTGGGAGGTTTTTCAAAACGTCATGTGATAAATCTCTAAATACAATCGCAAATAAAAATTGAGCTAACAATGAAAAGTCAAGGTTTACTTCATTATATCTAAAAAATGTTATAAAAAAACTAGTTATTTTTAATCATCTTTTTAACTCAATAGATAGCGCGTGCTAGTCATAGCTTCTCATCCATCAGTCAATTAGAATAGCGAAGGCTTTCATCAACGGCGACGCCAGTCACGTATATGAATCCGCAGGCTATCGCGATAGTCTCATGTCAGGCTTTAGAGGATCTAAACGCAAGCTCTTTAGAAACTTCGACGACGCGCTGATAATGCGAGGTCTCGTTAATGAGGATGGCCGCCGGCGATCCATGCGTGAAACAAGGTGCGAACGCACATATAGTTAGAACGGTTTTCTAATCGACTAGTACTATGTTCCTCCCTGCATCCAATGATGCATTAATGACTCGGCCAAGTAGTTCTCCGCTCCACACCTATTACCGTGGAAGACGTGTGCGTAATATCGACTATGAAAACTCTTCCGTTGCCGACCATTGGCGTTGAAATTTGAAATTTACGAGCGCACGTGATCAATGCGATATATAATAATATGTATTTGTATTGATCTTTAGGATCAGAGCATGAGTGTAATCAGGATTTTGTTTAAGAGGGAGGTCAAATTAGAATTGAGACTTTTGAATCCCGAAAGGGAGAAGGGTAGTCGAATGGATTATTGGACTTGTTATTTTGTTTTATATTATTATTTTAATTAGTTGCTGGCAGGTAAATCACAAAATCATATATTTATTTTACTAATTAATTTTATTTTTCTCTTAAAATTGTAAACTGATATTTCGAACTGAAACAACTTAAATTTATAACACTTCAGCCGTCTTGTATTCTTAAAAAATCTTTCTATAATAATCTTTCTTTTTTCTAAAATTAATTTTTTGACAAAACTCATTAAACATAGTCTGTTTGAGCAATTTTAATTATTTTTGTTCTTTAAGATTTAGGAGATGGCTTTTTCCTACTTTCTGCTGGCCCATTAGTCTATTTTTTAAATCTTATAGCTTTTCCTGAATAAGATATTATCACTCATTATTTCATTGTATTTGCCTCAAAATATAACTTTCAGTGTCACTATAATGGCTGTCTCATCCTATAAAGGTTAATTAAAATCGATGCAATGCACGTGTGTTATGAATGTTATAATCAGCGAACGCATGTGTACATCTTAATTCGAATTGACAGATACCAGATAGCACATTGTCGCTTTAAATCATTTCTGAAAGATGCGTTCCAATAATCATGCAGAATCGAAATTGTAGATTATCCACAAGCTTTGGCAACGTGCGACAATGTTAAAAATAACTTCCTTTAAACTTGGTAAAAAATCATACAAGTATATCTGTAGTAATTTGCATTCTTCTTTGACTTACAATTACTTTTTATAGAGATAAAATATATTTCTAAGTTTCTAAATTCCTTATATTTCTGCAATTAAGAATTATTCTAATTATATAAGTCTGTTTTTTTATTCTTGCACTAGAACTCTCTTTCTCGCTCTAAATATATATCAAACATAACATAAACCTATCTCATATAAGTTTTGAAAGTGTACATTAGTTTAACTACAGAAAACAAACCCTATATTGTTTACACGTCTCTTTTCTAATCCGTTTTACAATTAGAATTGTATTTTCTGTTTTATAAACATTAGAGAAAGAGAGAGAAAATTAAAAGAAAACTTTAAACTTTCTATCGTATTTTATTACATTTTTTTTTACTTATCATTATATAATTTTACGCTTCATTAATTTTCTTCAATTTTTTCGAGCTTAAGATAATAAAATACTTTGAAACTGTAAATATCACGAGATTTTATGTACAATAGTTACAAGTATAACTAACGATCTGCCAACTATTAATACATGACTACCGTTCAGACATTAATAATGGGTTATCGTGGTAGTTTCTGCAACCATATCGAATCTGGAAATGAAACGTGGTGAAAGTAAATGGCAAAATCAGCAATGACCTGCGATTTTTTTTTTTGCGAACATATCAGGTTAAAAGCGTCATCAACAGGTGATATTTGAATCTTATGAAACCGATGACAAATAAAAATTCGTTAGCAAACCGTCAAGTTATGCAATGACATCTCGAGTCGTTTCCGCGACATTTGTAATTACACTGGAAAGTTTCCGTCGTTTCGAATGTAAAGAACGACTTCCGTTTGGTGACACGCGCACAGCGCATGCACTTCTCCGAATAGTCATTTATCACTTACTGATTACATCGATAAACAAATAAAATAAATAAAAAGTCGAATTAAAAGAAGTATTAATTAGCGATTGACTTTCACATTTTAACATACTTTCACCGATCCGTACCCTTCCATCCCGTCATGGACGACGTCTTCGATTTTCTTATTGCCTTTTCAGGGCACGCAATATTCTCGTCTTTTATTAATGAGATGTAATCCGAGTATTGCGAGAAAGCGGAAAACATAACGATCGTGTATATATTATTTTCGAAGTATAAAAGAATAACTCTATCATAAAAACAATTAAGAAACATAAAACGTGGAACTGTTACAAAATACCTACTTAAGTGTGTGTGTAAGATTCTTATTAGTAACGATATTTTCAAGTATCTAGTAAACTGCGTAAGACTCTGCTAGAATTCATAAAACATCACAGGATTGGTTGGATTTCACTGATAACGACAACAGTTCTGTCGCAGCTCATTATATACATATATTTGCAATCTTTAATGAAATATCAATTGGAAAATATTAAGCGAAACAATTTTAACAAAAAGTCAATTTTTTAAATCTCTTGTACCGATTACTTTTATCTCATTGGTCAAGTCCCACGAACCAGTGCATTCAGGCATGACGATTATCAGTTGATTCAATTCGCGGAATTATTCGAGTATTCAACGCTCATTAAATTTGGTATCTAACAGATAACGAGATTTTCTAGAACGGTTTAAAGTTTTATAGCAGATCGGTTGGGTGCACTCTCGAGTTCCTCGCTCCAGGTGATCTTCTCATGTAGGAGGATGATTGGAACGAAAGACGAAGGAAAGAAAAAGAGAAGGATAAGGGAAGGTGAGAATTTTACGAAGCTCGTTAGGAACGTTGTGAAGGGCTAGTTATGCTGATTAGATCGAGTTTACATATCGAGAATGTGCAACTACACATATTAATGATATCATCTCGGCGCGTGTAAGGAGCGCATGTTTCTACCGGGAAAGTAAGCCGACCAGTGCCGTAAAAGTCGCAGGTTGAAAAGAACGACTTCTCGTTTTTGCAAACAGGATGATGGCGATAACGATAACAGGGTTTAACCCTTGGCGAACGCCTTACCATGCCAATGTAGTCGCTAAACAACACCGTGTAACGACGAAAGGCAGAATAATTGATAGGAATGAAGGAGACCCGATTGCAACGTATTATTTCCTACGATTTCGCTTCCTGCATGCCCGTTATCCTTTCTAGAGCAACATTGTAAATATTGGAACAGATTCTATTATATTATTATATTTAAAATGTTCGTGATATTCAAATAACGCCTTGAATTTTATTAAATTGTTAAATGTTTATCCTTAATTGAATTGAATTTAATATCTATATTTTAAAAAAATATAGAAAATGCCCGCTAATTAAATAAGCAACATTAAATTTCTTTTTCTATTTTTCTCGTAAAAAATAATTACACTTTTAACTATTATTATATACGACAAATCCACGTAGTTATAATGCATGCAGTAATTTGTTTATAATATCCAAAAATATCTGAAAAAGAATAACGGTTATGTAAAAAATAATTTAAGTTATTTTGTATAAACATTTTATAATTTATCTCTTCGCTGTCAATTCTTTCGAAAATTCATGCTTCTTTGCTGGACTTAATATATGCATAAGAAGCTCATGTGTTATACAATTCCATGTTCGAAGCGAACGAGAGAAATTCTCGGAGCGACATATTTGCATCACACGCAATTAATTTCGCGCGAGGCTTCACAAGCGTGCTACATTTGCATGTCCCGATGATCGTGGCGCTATTCTAAAGATAGTGTCTGCTTGTAACCAGGAACCCACGGCGATATTAAACGCTTCAATAGACTTCGATCATCCCGACGTCGACACGTAAAATTTGCGAGACAAAAACTGTGAAAGCCATCACGTATTGTGAATATAAAACAATCGTATTTTAAAGTAGCTAAAGTAAGTGACTGGTTTTAGATAACTTAAGAGCGATTTTTAACAATAAAAATAAATTAATGACAAATCAAATTTTCACAAATTCAGTGTTCTCTTTCTCTGACAGAAAAATTTCTTCCAGAGCAATTTTTGATAATTCGACTTTCATTTTAAATTGCGGAAATTTAAATTTATAGATATATAAGTTCCGTAACAATAAACTGATTGAGCAGCAAATTATACAGAAATACTATTTTTATATATTAAAAGAATTTATATTTGACTAATCTTATTAAAGTGAATTCACCTGGCGCCAATCATCCTTGCCCCCGTGACCCGAAAATACAACGTACGCGTACTCACTCAGCGAATACCTCACAGCGGGATGTGCAAAGTCATCGTACTTTTGTTTTCGATTCGCAAAGTTACGCGCGTGACGTTGCATTTGTCGTACTCGCATTTTTGCTCGAACCTACTTTTCGATGCAGAAAGAAAAGCTAAATGGAGCAACGCACCGTGCAAAATAAATAACGCTCCGGAACATAAGAGATAACATCAACAGCCACATCCATCCGGTGAAGTGCAGATATATAGATGCAATAATGATATCCGGTTGAGACCTCTCTGGTCACGCTTTTAACATTTAAGGGCATGGCCTTTTTTATAAAGAGAACGAACGGCTTTGTACCAAAATTGAGAAATAGTCTTTCAATTTTCTCCGAAGGAAAAAATACGATGGTTTAATGTCATTAAAATGCTTTAGCAATGATAACGTTATCATCATGATATTCGCTTAATAAATCAGTCATTTGCTCTTAAAAGTATATCTATTATATAATAGTATCCAATAAACTTAAAAAAGATTTCTTAAATATTCATTTATTAGGTGTTGGAATTAATTCGTAGCGTTTTACAAGTAATGGGAAGTACTTTCATTAATGTATTTTTTAATGCTCATGTGAAATAAATAACATTCTTTCATTAAAAAACGCTACGAATTAATTCCAACACCAATAGAAAAATTCATCCTTGAATAGAATCTTTTAGTTCATCCGTAAATGTGCTCCTACAGAAATTCTTTTCAAAATTTTTTCGTCTTATCATATCTGATGAGAAAAACTGATAAAAAGGAAAAAATACGGAGAGGAGAAAAAAGTAAGTTTTAAAAGCATGCTGAAAGCGTATCTATCTACCGGGATTATCATCGCATCCCGTCACAACGATGGATATCGGCTGAATCACGAATACTCTTTTCGATTTATTTATTAGTGTACGCACTTATATATATGTATATACATATACAAAAATATATGTTACGAGCGGATACGATCGCCAGTTCGTCGATGAACGGACCGTCCATGGTTTACCGTCGCTTATCTCGGTCGGATCGAGCTCGAGCATCGAAGGCAAGTTAATTTTACCGTAGAGAGAGAGAAAGAGAGAGGGAGAGAGAGGATGAAGCCTTCCGGCTCCGGGCACTCGCGAATAATCGCGCATCCTCGAAGAGCTCGTGAGTCACGGCGTGAGTCCGGAATTAGGAGCCCTTCGTCCGTTATGTCGGTTCTCTCGATCGCCAGCCTTTATGCGGCCGGCCTTATCGAATCTAACACAGTAAAAATCATTTTGTATTTGTGTTAGAAACAGTCTACTCAAGTCCTTGTTAGAATTTTGAATTAAATTTTTAACATATTGGAGTGTTAATTTAATATAATCATTTATTTTGTATTAAATAGGTATTTCATTTTGTAAATTGATATTCAACATTTCTTAGTGTTAAATAATACAATTTATAAGTAAATAAATAACATAAAAATAATGTATTTTTAAACATAAATTCGAAACTACTCGAATAAAATACATGTTAATTTAAATATATTAATTTAACATATCATAGATGTTAATTTTATTGAAAAATATGCTTTGACAGTTTGCTTACAAATTTGTGTGTTATATTTTTGT
Organism: Acromyrmex echinatior; assembly: GCF_000204515.1. The sequence continues at coordinate 710,923 of NW_011627252.1, read as the reverse complement.
GTTAATTATTTTACATAACATTTGTGTTGCTCTCTAACATATTCATTAAATTAATATAAAAAATTTAGGACTATTTAAGATACGTGAAATGAATTAAATATTATATTTAACACCAATTTTCCAACTGTGAGGCTACGCGATAGTCATCGCCGATAGAGACCGGCAGCTGCCCGTTTGATTCACCGATCTCGTTACGACCGACTACTGAATTCGCATTAATTTATGCACGTCCACAAATCAAGCGCAAAATAGAATCGTTCCTTTCGTCCCCGCGAGCCGCGATCGTATGCATCGATAGCGGGATCGATAACTGATACATTTCGTTCGAGCACACAGTTACGCGCGAATAGCGTCGCTGATCTATCAGCACGATTATTAAATGTCGCGTTATGTTGCGCCACATTGATTACATTGGCAAGGTGGTCACTTATACGGTCGATGTCGTAACCGGGACGGCATTTTTACCCGCGTGCTTACCGATCTGAAAAGATAATCGACCATCTAACGCGTTTAATCCCGCGGAACTCTTCGCCCCGAGATAGAATTGCGTCAGCTTTCTAAATCGTAATTTTGATGTTTCTCCTGATATCAATGTTGAAACGTTAAGCAAAATGCGCCTTGTACATGCCGACTGTACCTCAGCAGATAAGCGTCTTTGATGACCCGTGCGAAATCCGCCATGAAGCGACGGTCGCGGCAAATCCGGACGCGAGAAAATCAATTATCTCGCGCGCTCTCGCGGAGATGCACGCGCGGGATTTCATAAGGCGATCGGTTATACCGTCGGTTATAAATCGCCGCGGTATCGGTTTTACCTCGTTGCCTCGAGGGGATAATGGAGGCTCCGCGCGTAATGAACGCACGCGTTAAAATCGAACGTCCCGCCAGCCGTCCGCGCGAAAAGCAGGCGCGCGATGCTTTACGGTGCCGGAAGTCGGGCGTGCTGGAAAATTGAATCGTTCGTAAGGCAAGGCCTAGGTCGAGCATTATTTCCATCGTTTCATTAAATTCTCGCGGGACTTGAAACCGCGCGAACATCTCGTCTCTATATTGGCTCGTTCCTTTCCTCTCTAATGCGTTAACTGATAATTACGTTAGCACGATAGGCGATAATTATACGGGGGACGTTTCGATGGCTATATCTCTATCGCCACGGTGGAAGCGTCCGTTGAGTTTCGAATTTATACCTCGACGCATCGTTGCGTTTCCGTCACGTTTGGCATGGGCGCAATAACGTAATCTCGAATCTTCCTCGACGAAACGAACGCACGATGCACTCCTGGGAATGCGAGGGAACGCAATCGTCGTTGACCGTTTCGCTGTGTGAGAACCTCGGGATACTTCCGCTTTTCTCGAACGGAACCTTAGCCCCGGGATAGTAACTGAATCCCCCCACGCAAATATCTTTGCATTTTACTGGCTCTTCGATTGTATTAAATATCTATGATCGAAACATCTTTAAATCTTTCCTACGAATTACGTAGGTCGTAGATCTATCTGTCGAACTTCTTTTTATGTTGCTCTCTCTTCTTGTACAAAAAAAACGGTTATAACTGTAAGACGGTGTATAAAATAATAGCATGAATTTATAATTTACGCTTTGAAAAATATTATGTCACAAAAAAGACTCGAAATATTTAAGAAACCAAATTGCAAAGTTTTTTGATTAATTCAGATTTACACGAACTAAATATCTTTGATTGATAAATTATGTAAATTAATTGTCAAGCTTAGTAAAAGGACGTAATAAAATGACATGAATTTATAATTCAAGCTTTGAAAAATGCGACGCAAAAAGTCTGAAATATTTAATAAACAAAATCACAAAGTTCTTAATTAGATTTATACAAATTAAATTGAAAATCTCATTTTTTACTTTTGAAGTCTTTCGGCTTACGCTCAATTTTTTCAACATCACTTTTTTTTTAATTGTTTAAAGGGTTTCACATTAATTATATAAAAATTGGATCTCAGTAAAATGAGTTTTTATATATGAATGAATTTATATA
>NW_011627252.1:640840-708901 GCF_000204515.1 Acromyrmex echinatior | reverse complement strand
TAAAATGCAGCTTATAATGTGGTGAGCAAAAGATGTCAGTCTGTCACAACACAAAGCTCAATAATAGATATTTGACCTACGGTGTATCAAAGTAAAACTTGTGTTCACACAGCACATCATAGTTCAAAAACTATCCATTATTGAGTTCATGTCTATGACACCTTTTGTTCACTACATTACAAGCTATATTATGTGAAAATTAATTTATTATAAAAAACTTAATTTTCATGTAATTATTGTAGGATTCTTTACAATAATTTTTCACATTACGATACATAACAGTAAAAAATATAATTGTAAGATTAGTTTGCACACATTAACTTTTATTTGCATGGTCAAGCTGGTCAAGCAGAGCGCATACATGTTCGCATGCGAGACGCTTGCACGCAAAATGAAAGTAATGTGTCAGAGAAGAAACATGAAACGGGATGCCGCGCGATAATCGGATCTCCCGCTTGGCGTGTCTCCCTGGCTTCCTCGAGGAAATCGACTTAATTAAGTTGAATTTCAGTTTGAGGGGACGCTGTGGGACGAAAGTATATCGTCAAGGTGGCGCACAACGATCGCGCAGAACATCATACGAGTCTTCTCGTCGCTTCGCTAATTGGCAAAGCAAAGGAGGAACGTACACCACTCGGTCTTCGCTACTAAAATTACGTCGATATAATTAATCGTTGTGGTTCTTTGCAAAAAGGGAGAGGCATTGCGAAAGCCTACGCTGGTAAGTAATTAAGCCAAGAAGGTGCATCAGGACGGCGTGTCTCGCGTTACGCATCGCGGCGTGCGTAAAGTCTGTCCCAAAGTTCGGCGAAATTTAACGATGGCGGTTTCGCAAAAACTGCTGCACCTACCGCGTTTACGAGCTGACTTTTAATTATCTCCGGCCCGCCATTCTTAATCTTCCGTCGAGGTGCCATGTCGCCCGGTCTCACGGTCGGGAGGTTTGCGTAAGAGATTTGCTGCTATCTTTAATGAGAAGTCGACACGCGTAAAGTACACCGCTATCGCTCGAAGAAAAGAAGGTTCCAACACTCAAAAGAAAGTAATGCATCTGATATGATTACAAATATGATAAAAAATTAATTCTAACCGTTAAATTTGCAATCAAAAAAATATTGCGAGCAATTATGAAGACATTAAAAAGACATTGAAAAAGAAGAGTAAGCTGTTATAAATCAGTTTTCTATTTTTTGTCATATTTCATAAAATATTTACGAGGAATTTTACTTAATAAACTATTGATTGACGAAAATTTAAAAAATGGAAAACCACTATACTTTACAATAATCTAAATTTTGTTTACCCTACTTTGTTGGAGTCTGTTTGACCCAAAATGTAATTTATTTTCTTACTAATATTTTATTTAATTAAAAAGAACTTTATTTTTCTCTAATATTTAATGATTTCGTCTATTAATATAAGATTCTTTTTCTGCGAGAATTTTTTATTTTTCATTTTTTATAGCTTATTAATTATATTGACTCAAACAATATGATCACATAGTGAATTTGAACAGATCAATAACGTTAAGAGAAAAAAATGGAAATTGCGAGACAAAAAATTACGGGAGCATGTTTGTGTCAGCGATAATACAAACCATTTTTACTGAGTAATTATCAATTTGGTAACTAATTACATGAATGGGTTTACATAAGACTCCGACAGTTAAAACTTAATTACAGGCATGATGAAGAGAATCGAAGCGACGATGGGAACATTTGGGCGCTTGAATGAGCGCGTAACACCTTGATTTCTTTTTTCTCGCGAAAACGTTATGTCATGTTCTTGAAACACTGTTCTTACGCTGATACATCTCACGACCACTATATGATGATGATGTAGAGCGCAATTATGTGGACATATTAAGGAGCCACGAATTTTGAAAAAAATAATAATTAATCTTATCTCGATCTTGAAGAAAGATTGTATCGCAAATGGACGGTGAAGTTGATTTACAACGACGATCATTTTCACAACGGCGTGCCGTAAATTCCGCGTGTCTCTGAGCATCGTTTTGCATCCACGCGATCTCTTCCGGTTCTTCTTCATCCGGTCGCGAACGTGGGTGTCAAATACGCCGATTATGCGGGATGGGCATCTGCATATCGCTCTGCGCACGCTATTACACTTCTCAGCTGCAAGGAACAATGCTATTATTCCCACTCTACGAGAGGCACGCGGATGTATCTCGGTACCATTGTACCGTCGGGAAATAAAACGATCGGCAACGAGATCGCAACGATAGACTACGAGCACGGTCGCTCTGCTTAGTTGTTTATGTGCCACGCAACCATAAGCAGCCCCCGACGATGACTTATTCGCGTCGAAGCTTCTTAATGAAGGTTTCTTCTCGCAAGACGTCCCATAATGGAGACATCTGTCGCGCTCGTATGTATACTTCAACAAATATCGAGAAGGAAGATCTACCAAGTCATTTCCGCGTGCAATACGAGCTGATTCATAACGCTACTTAAGATTTTATCTTATTTTAATTAACCTTAAAGTTAATTTTGCGATCGATATTGCACGAGACAAAAAATCTTAACAGTGATAAACGATCCGATGCAGATGACGCATCTTAACCTTTAGAACACGATAATTTTCCGGTCTTTTACTACACATGATGAATCGTTTGTATCCGAGTTAATTTTCGTCACTTTCACAAGAATATAAAAATTATAAAATGATTATACTTATTCAGCACAGATCATTGCAGTGATATGGTAAATGTTGTGCAATGTTGCTGCAAATTTCTGTGCTGTATAGGTATATACTTTAAAATCTTTAGAAAGTATTTTTTAAGATTATGTATTTAAAAATAAAGAATATATATCATATTTAGTCGAGTACTTCTAGTATTCAAAGAAAAGAAATGCACAAGACACGAATGATCCATCATATGTATTAAGGATTAAATTATTTTTGTTTTTTTTCTTCTTTTTTCTAAAAATTATTTATCACATATATTTATCACATATAAAAAAATTTGCGTCTAAATGCTAGTGCAATAAATATCTCGTGACACTCAATGCCATATGATCAACAAGCTGCATCTCACCGATTAAAGAACATCTAACAAACGGATCAATTATGTATGCATATTTGCGAGATCTCGTTTATGGGATCGTGGAAACAGAAAGACATTTTATTGCTCGTCAAATATTTTAATTACAAATGTCAGAGCGTTAAAGATCGTCGAAGAAACGGAAAATACAACGGAAACAGAAAAGATAATGAAAATTTCTTGGTATAAAAGTGAAGCCTAATTTAACAAGAAGAAATCCTAATTTAATTTGAAGTCTACTTTAACAAGAAACAATTGTAACTTTTAATGAACACCAATTGTTTTTGCTATCCTGAATTTCTTACAATTATCTAATTATATTAAATCTCTTTTATCAGTTTGAAATTTTTTTAAATGAGAACCGTCAATAATTCCTAAGATGAAGAGCTTTCTTCTTTACTTTGCCTTCATGATAAACATGCAGTTAAAGACCCGTTCAGAATTGTTATCATAAATGCCTGACTCGCCTAGTATTCAGAAACGAGTTTGATTTATTTTTCAACTTCTCGACACAAGATCTCTCTCTCTCTCTCTCTCTCTCTCTCTCTCTCTCTCTCTCTTCCCCCGTTGGTCGTCGCAAGACGCCGATCCCGGCACACATAACCGACTAATCGAGACGCTAATTACAGGCACGCTCGCGGGCATTGGATCGTTAGGTCGGCGTGCGATGCAGCCGCAACGTTTCCATCTTCGTTTTGAAGCGTTGCAGCTTCGCAATTACGAGATACGCGGCGCGAGTGCTTTCGCGAGCCGCTCCAAGAATAATCGAAACTACGCATCGTATCTTCTTCGTTCGAGAACACGGCTGTGTTTCCTAAGAAACGACGAATTGCCGCGAACAATAAAAAGAACGTGGCGATTGCACACGTCAAATCGAACGCGCCAATCAGCTTGAAAATTTTCCAATCCTGGCTTTTTTATCATATACATATAATATCTGCGCAACGATGATGTAATGATAACGATACTGTCGTTAAAAGTTACAGAATCCCAGTGGTAGCATCGAGATATCAGAAAAATTAAACATCGAAAAACCTTGCAAATATACAAGATATCCTAGAAACTCTAAACTTATTTTTGATAAATATACTCTCGAGTTTAATAGTAATAATAAATATAATGTTTAACATAATTTTTAATGAATTTGTTATAATAATATATAATGAACTTCATTTTTTCTTTCTTCATAAATTTATTATTATGAAACCTGAAAATTTTTAATAGTTAATATGATTCTGAAAACGAGTAGATATATTAGAGTAGAAATATCGATCAAACCTACATTGTTCGAGTCTGCACTTATACAGGTCTCAAGTAGAGGCCCTTAACCTGCTTTACGTTGATTTTCATAATGATAATTGGAATACCGCCTGAAAGTTCACATCATAGTAATTGCAGCATCGTGCAAGACGCCGGTATAAAAAGAAATAAATAATCCAGGTATGCTTCTCTCAAAAACATGTTTGTGAATCTTTGACAGATTTACGAATCGAAATTAAATGCTAAGGCGATTTGCGAATTAAAGTTAAATGCGAAAATTTATGATCATAGCAGCAAAAGGGAGAGGTATTATCCCGGTCCGTATACACGCGATCAGAGAAAGTTTGGCCTCATCCTCGAATGTGAGCCGACAGACGCAAAGCGGGCGTAATCGATTGTGACTTTAGAGAAAGCCCAGGCTCCGTTGTGGTTTCCGTTGCATTCAAACGCCAGTTGAATTCCCGGCGTTTTTACGTGTTTCGTTCACGATCGTAAATAGAGGCAAGAAGAAAAAAATCTCTCGATCGAGTCGTTTAAAGTCGACATAGATGGCTGCACATTGACGAGGTCCAATTGTCAACTCATCCTTCGATCCATAAGATTCACGTTCCTACGAACTCAGGTAAGAATTTCGTGTCCACGACTTCGTTTCACACATTCCCTCCCCCCCTCTCTCTCTCTCTCTCTCTCTCTTCCTTTCTCCCCCGTTTCCTATGTTGAGCGACTCCTTGTAGTCTCTTCCTTCTTATCCTGCGTTGTATCGTGCACCTGGCTACCTGCTCTACGACCTGCTCGTTCGCCAGCGCTAGCGGCTGGCAACCGACAGTGTACGGTTAAAAGCAGCACACACACACGCCCTTTATATAGAAGATTAAACTGGTAACTCGCCCTGGAAAACGCTCCTCATGCACTTAGAGACGTACCTCCACGCAAGGAGAATATGTCTTCTTCTACCATTGACGCAGTGTCCCTCAACAACTCTTACTGTCCAACCGACCTGCGGGACTGGCATTCCGGAGATATAAATGTAGACAATTCTATTATCGCAGCATAATTCCAAACGTTCTTATGTATTCAAGAATTTTTTAGAAAACCCAAGAATTGTACGAAAACCCACATAGAGAAAAATTTTTCTGAAGTATCTGTACAAGTTTATACTGAGAAAAATGGTCTGTTGGTTAGATTAAATAGTAATTCTGATGGAAAATAGACGAATCAGAATTTTTTTGGTTAAGTCTATTAGAAATCTAATTGAGATAACTAAAATTTTGATTGATACAATATGATTATTCTGATAAAAATGAGAATTCTGGTAGATTTTATCAGAAATATTATATCAATCAGAATTTCGATTATCTCAACTAGAATTTTAATAAATTTAATCAGAAAATTCTGGTTCGTACATTTTCAACCAGAAATTTTTTTCAGTATAGTATACATTATAAATTCAGGTTTAAAAATAATTTTGTTAGATTATGAAAGTATTTATGTAGGATGATTGAAGTTAGAATGTAAAAACTTTTTGCAGCATTGCTAATCATACTTATTTCCTACATAATTATTTTGATGGTCCAACAAAATTATTTTCAGATTTGTATTTACCTAAATTTTTTATAGATACTTGATCTTCAGAGACAAAATCAAAGCTCGAAGCAAATAGAAATAATAATAAACTATAGGAATACATAAATAATGCAAAGAAGATAATAAAAATATAAAGATAAGATAATAGTATAAACTAAAATAAACACAAATGAATAATGTTACTCTTTGTGAGTTTATTTGAGCGAAAACTGCGAAATTGCAAATAAGCTAAATTCATTTATTAACTTTGTCATTTATGTTTATGCAAATTTGTTATAATCTCATTTGTTGAGTCACAGAGCGCGGTTTTCATTAATTATCAATGCAATGCACGACAGAGAATGCACACTAAGCTTTACGCGCGAACGCATCGACGTGCGTCAGGCACGCACTCGGGAAGTCTGCGTCTCGTCTTGCCTTGCAACGGTAACTAAGCAATTCCAAAACGACAATTAATGCAACAAACGCGAGCGAATGATAGATAATACGCGGCGACGCGGATGTGCACGCATTCAGTGTAGCGGTCGTTCCTCAACTATGGATTTGTAACGTTGATTTATGACCGCGACGAGCAGGCGCGAGTTCCTAATCACCGACATTAGTACGCATTAATGCACGCCCTCTCTGTCTCTATCTCTCGAGAAGCGGAAAATAATACGATAATAATTTACGCGCCGTGCAAAAATAAATAAAAGATATCGCGAAACATGCGATTCGGTGGTAATTTCACCGATCGAAACTTTATAGGAAATACACTGCTGTCTGTATTTTATATAAAGTACAATAGAAACTCTATTTTACCGAGAAAAAAAACTATTCGTCAGATAAATCAAGCATGAAGCAAAGACTTTCTCAAACAAAAACATTCGATTACGTTTTAGCTTATATTTCTCTGTCGTAATAACATTAATAATCATTATTACCATACGTTAATTATGATTACCTATGTTATTGTATGAATCTTTTTGGCGTACTGCCTCGTATCAATATTAGTATCGCAATTAATATGCAATATATAACAGGAATTTTATATGCAAAAATTTTTCACATACATCCTTATAAAATATTTAAATTTACTTGCGAAAATTAAAAATTATTAATTTAACTCTGAGTTTTTAAATGATTGAAACATAGTTAATTGATAGCGATTTCGTAATCATGTGAATAAGGATTTTATTATTTATTTCAATGTTCCAATGTTTTCTTAAGTTTAATGTCATTATTATAATAATTTTCGGTTTCCATGAAGAAAAATATATAAGAAAATGTAGAAATAAAACGATTTCCGAACTGTCGCAAAAAAGTAAAAGTTGTATCCTCCTTTGTTATAACACTTTGTCAATCACGTAATATCCATCTTTCAATTTTACTCTAACTTTTTAGAGTAAAAATATTAATTAAAGTAAAAAAATTTAGACTAACTTTTTTTAGGATAAAAAAAGTTACTCTAAATTTATACTTTTTTTTTTTAATTAATTTTTTCGGACATAGAAACGAATAAAGGACGCGATCCGGACATGTGCGAACGTGAAGGAATGTCTATTCGTGAAATCCGCTCTCTAACTGTAAGTCGCGTGTTACACGATCGGACGACACGACAACGAACGCAAATTCCGCGCCAACAAATTCCACTGCGCAGCGGGGTGCATCAATCCCGGTGTGGATGTAACGTGTCGTCGCTCCCTTACGCCGCGTCCGAAGTAAGTCGGATCCACAGGATGTCGTCACGTTTTCCTTGTTAATGCCTACCCGAAGAAACCTCCTAGAGTTGGATCCCCGCGGCGTGTAGGTGGTCCTCGTAACTTTCGCGATCACGATAATACCAATTCTTGTGCGGCGAATACCTATATTTCTCTCGCTGAAGAAATTGTATCCAAGGGCGAGCAAAGTGAGAAAAATAAAAATAATCGAATTGTTCATAAATATATATAAAATATAAAAATTAGTTAAGGTAATATTTAGATCTAGGGATATTGTGTGTGGACATAAAATGCTACAATTATACACAATCTAAGTAAAATTCTTTATTTTTTTATCTTCTAATTTTCACAGGCAAATATATAGTAGAATTATGTGTGTTAGGTATGTGTAAGGCGTAAGTCAATCCATTATTTTAAATTTTAAAACATATAAATAAAATTTATAGAATAAAATATCTACGAAATTTAGAATAAAATACTTGAAAATTTGAAAATAAACAAGAAGTCGCTAATCTCATTCTAAAAAATTCGTAATTGTGACAGTTAATTTATTTCCTTAATTTGTAGCTGTTCATATAATATGTAAAAAAAAATAAATAAAAAATAAAGAGATCTATCAAGAGATAAAATAAGAGTAAAAAAAATAAGATTTATCAAGGATCTAACGTTAAAACTTAATAATTCAAAATTAGGAAAAATGCGTTTCTTATAGAAGTAAAAAGTATTAAGAATGTTTGTTGTATCTATCAATTTAATTTATTTATATTTTTTATGAACATAAAAACAAAATAAAAGTAAATTAAATTGATAGATAAAACAATTAACATTCTTAATACTTTCTACTTCTTTAACAAACACATTTTTTCTAATTTTGGACTCGTGCCACTTGTCAACTAAGGGACTCAATTATAAACTCGTGCAAGAGACCTTTTCTTTTAAAAATGAGATTTAAAATTAAAAAATGAGGTATTCGAGACATACTGACACAGATTTAGACATTTTAAAATTTTATGAAAAATTATTAAGCATTTTTAAAAACACATGATGCTCCTCTGCTTTTTGCAGCGAGAATCGCAGTATATATGCAGTTGAAGTGAAAATTAGATTCGATGATAATAGGCGAAAATAATTCGCAAACTTAATTCTAAAGATATTTAACGATTGCGAAGTGCATTAGCATTACTGCATACCGACTTCCTTCTTCCTGCATGCATCTATGCATTAATCGCATACTACCGAAGCTGTGCACGTGCACGAACTCGGAAGATAAAGTAAGAGAGTGGCAAGAATGGGCTTTACAATTACAGAATGATGTCACTCGCGCATGAAAAAGATGAGAAGGAACTAACGAAAGCTGCACTAATTAAATTATCTTCACAAAATAAAAAGAATAGCTTTGGAATGTATTATAGATAGACGAACTTTTATTTTAATAAAATATAATATTTATAAAAAATATTTACTAAAAAATTATTATTTTTATTCTGACACATTTTTTAATTTTCATAAAATAATAATACTTTTTCTATTCTTTTCCTTTTGTTGTTGAATTGTGAAACTTTTAATACTATCAATAAAAAGTAGGAAAACATTTCTTTACGATGTATACGTGTGCGATAATCTCCTCTAGAAAGAAAGTACAATACAAGTACAACAGTAGAAAGCAAACTGCAGATAAACGTAAACTATCAGGGGGCACAAGAAAGTTGACCGTACTTCCCCTTTCTTACTCTTCGCATCTTCGCGTCTCGGTGAAAATCGTTTGATGACAGAGAATCGTGATAACGACTCGCGTGCCGATCGATGTGCTGGCGCTATTTTCCGTGCCGTGCAAGAAATCGTTTCTTACCACACTATTTCCAGAAATAACTTCAATTTTTTTAATATAATAAACATTGCAGTAGCTACACATGATATAATTTCCTTCATTTTTTGCTACATTCGAAACTAATTTCCTGATCGCAATTGTATAAATATAGACTTATCAAAACTAATTATTATTTCTGTGTATCGTTGAATATTACACATCTCCCAAGCGAATGAAATATAGACGTGACACGCGACGTCTAACTATACCGAGCATTTGTAAAAGTATATCGCACAGGTAGAGGTTTGCATGAATCATTGATAACAACAGGTGCGCGATATTCTTGATGGATTCTCAAACATTCAGCGACGCGCTACTTACTCCTCCCTCTGAGTTAGACGGCGTCCTAATTTATACCTCATTTGCCGATGTACCTGTCACACGGGGAGGAGATGTTGCACGTCGCGGCCAGCTGCGTAAACCTGAACAGCCGGTATAGGTGCAAAGGTCAAACGTAGAGAGTCAAAACGCCGGCGTCGTCGACGTGCAATGGACGGGGGTACACGTGCTGGTGCTAAGTTACGAGAAACTAGTCGTAAATCGAGGTGAGCTTCGAAGTGCCTTCACCGCCGTGGGCGCCGATATAACGGTGACGGTCAGGTCGCCTGTGGCCTCCTTTTTGCCATCCGTCCATTCCTCGTCTGCCGTTCCTCTTCGGCGTTCCACCATCGACTTCGGCGATTCGCGTAACTGTACATTCGTTCACGTTAGCCCCCCTAACCGTCAATGACCTGAGAAAGGCGCAGGAAAGGCCCACAAATACCCGGTGTCATGATATTATATGCATAAATCCAAAACCGCAGGATTAGAAGGGATTTAAGGCTCTCCTTTCACTTCCTATCTGCTAGAGTTAAGCGCCAGATGGAGAACGTTCACGTGGAAGGGCACGATCATTAAAAAAGAAACACGTGAATATTATTAACGTCTAAATAAACTTACGTGAACATTACGGCTATCACTTTTCTAATAATCCAATTAACGCTGACGAGAAAATGGTACGTAATGTTACAGGTAATATCAGTGCGAGTAAATAAAACTTGCAGCCTCTCTCCTGAGCTGGTTCTATTATTGCCTACTTAAGAGACCTCGATGCCCATTTGTCGATACTCGTCGATCGATCAATAGTACCGTCAAAGAGAAATCTTTGACGGCCGATACATGAATGTATGCCGGTTTCTAGTTGTCTCATAAGAATTTCGAGGTGCGTGGTAATCGCGTTGATCAATGGCATGTTCTTGAATCACTTTCCAGGAAAACGAGCAAGTGAGGAGCGTGTAATTACGATTCCTTGAAAGTAGTATCTCCCGTTCGAATATTATACAATGGTGACGTACAAAAGAGAATAATCCCGCCTTTTTTTTTGCATCCGCCCTCTGATGCGCGCCTTGAAGGAAATTAACCATAATGATTCCGAACTTGATTCTAGAAAACGTGAGCATCACGACATCTTTATGCTTTCAATATACCGATTATTCCGAAAAAGTAATAGATTTCATTTTAAAAAACTGACGAGAGATTAATTTTTTAATCTACTGTAAATGAAAGAGAGAAGCTTTATATTAAACAACCAAATGATATACATTTATTAAAATCTTATGCACATATATTTAAGTACATTGTAAATAAGAAAAGAATCTTGTCCATTTTCATTGCTTTAATTTTATAAAAGTGATAAAAAATTAAAATGATAAAAAAATTTATCATAATCTGTTTAATTATACGATATGAAGAATCAAAAGTCTATAGAGAAATTGAAAACATTTTCATTCATCAAATTGGATACAAAATATTTGCACTTATTAAGATCTATCTTACGAACAACCTCAATTAAACATGATTTCGTAATTCGTTTAATTCCTTAAAAGATTCGAATATTTGATAAAATGGGATGATGTATTTTATTCTGCGTTTTCTCTCTTCTTCAGCGATTTGCGATTCAAATCTGTTCTTTCTGATCCGCTGTCAGAGCAATCGTGAATATTGAAGTTACCAGGAAGCAAGAAAAAGTATTCATCGCAACGCTGTGTCTGCGTTTTGCCGCCAGCGTTTTCTTACACGCGAAGACACGTTTGACACGTGGGAAAAAAAAGACCGTGCACTCGAAGCACTCGTGTTGTAACCACCATGAGAATTCGCCCTTTGTTACGATTATACATTCTATGTGCCGAGGGAAGGATAGTTTCGCTATAGCGGATCTCTATCTCGTTAGGCGCGTTAATTCTTCGCACGGCGTTGAAGATTTAATGAAATTATCAAAACTACGGTACCGCAGAAAAGAAAAGGTCCGACGTATTCATATGCAATCCTTCGCAATTCAAGTACATAGATCCGCGGAATATCCGATGCAAATTAATGCTCAATGCGTTTATTAACGGGATCGACAGGACTTTGATTGCTCCGCGGTTTCAGTAGCTTCTGTACAATTAACAAATCACAATTTCATCACAGTGCTGTCATTATGAGTCGAGTGGATTATTTACACCTGTCAAAGTTCAGTTATTCAATGCGGTTTACAGTGAATTTCATAACCGACGCTGACTACCGCTGCTAATAAAATCCACGTACGGAGACCTAACGAAGATTATTTAACACTTATCTAAGCCATTTACGCAATCCTTCTTGTTTGCACTGCGATAGCCGACGTACTTAGCGAATAGTAATACTAATAATTATTGATTAAGCACGTCAATATTAATACACTCGATCTCGTTTGAATTTTAACAAGCAGTTAACTGCTTTAAAGTACCAGTTCCTAAGAAAACTTTTCAACTTTGATTTACTCGTATTTAAAATACATCTATAAATTGTACAATAATATATATATATCAACGTTTCTTTGAGATTTTAAATTTTAACTTCATTCATTGTTTTCTACTAAAATAAATGAAATGCTATAATAAGTCATGAATTTGATTTCTGTTTGCTTATTAATTAATTGATTGTTAGTTATTTATAATATTACGTAAAAGCAAGATCATTGACTTTTACTTTTTTCTATTATCTAATCGAGAAATCGTTCTGATTGAACGACTTCTAATACGGCACGACGTAGCTTCGCGTTAAGACGAGATTCGCTTTCCTTGCAGCAGGATGCAGTTCAATGCGCTTTATGCAGTGGACGAACGCGTTGTCATCGTCACCCAGTATATGTCTCGCGAAGGAAGTGAGTAACAAGAAGAACCGGTCGACCTGGCACATAACCGCTTCGTATCCGTCATTTTTCTTTAGCTGATATACCTGCTTCTCCTCTGCCCCTCCCGATGTCTCGCGTCCCGATTCGTGTATGTTCAGACTTTCCTTTGCGTGAATGTCACGTTGGCATTTTGCAACGAATTGCTATTAACTATCGCTACTATTATTACTTTAGTTATTCCTCTGCTTTGTAATAATAAAGAGATAGTCTCGCGCTTTTCAATCGCTGCGCCAAAAGGTGTCGTTGATCCCATGAAGAAGAGTGAAATAATCTTTGATAGGTAGACTTGCTTTTATTACACGACCGCGGATTCTTTAAGAATTTCGAAATTATCTTGCTTTATTTCCCTGTATAGTAAAAAATATTTCGTATTTGTGTTGAAAACAATCCACTCAAATTCTTGTAAACACTTTTTATTGAACTTTGTATTTGAGTGTCAATTTAACATGTGATTGTTATTTAAATAGTTCATGTTAAATTGATATTTAATATTTTTTAATGAATTTCAAAATGACAATTTATGAGTAAATAAACAAATAACATAAAGATAATGTTTGAAACGTAAATTCTAAAGATGAAGGAATAAAATATATTGGGTCATCTAAAAACCGCGGATACTTTTTAGATGACCCATATGTTAATTTAACACATCATAAATATTAATTTTACTGAAAAAATATTGCTTCCATGATTTGTTTATAAACTGTGTCAGTATTATTTTTTTTGTGTTTACCTTTTTAAATAATATTTGAGTTACCTTCTAATATATTCATCTTGTGTTAACACATAAATTTGAGTGAATCGTTTTTAGGACATATAAAATGTGTTAAATTTAACATAAATTTTCCAACGATCCAATTTCAATTCTCCAATATTTTTATTGAGAATTGGTAATAATAAAGCTTAGATAATAGTTACTAATTATTTTAACGAAATAGTTTCAAATGTTAACATAAAAAAAAATTTATACAACAAAAAAAAATAGCGTTGAATCAACTAAACCTTAATTTTAGAAATATAATTATTTATTTTAATAATTATTACCAAACAGTATTATTGTGTTTGATAATACTTATTAACTATTGCACCAGCAATACAATAACTTTTTACTATACAATATGAAATTTTTTCTCGCTGTTGACAAATTAAATTTCAAACTAAAATTTTGTTAAAATTACTAGTCTAGTCGTTTACTATAGAATTATGGTTGTTCGATATCGTATAACAATCATTTTTCTTCCGATTTAATCCACTTTCTTTCTCTAATCTATAAAATGGTTTAGCAACGTACAATAGACCAAACTGGTCTATTGTATCAGAAATAACCAATATATTGACGATAATATCTAGTATCTACGCGAGATTGAAAAATCTCGCGGTACACACTATTTTATCGAAGTTAACAAGCCGCGCGAAACAATTTTCTACGGACAGATTTGCCGGAGGGGTAAAAGGTTGTGTTTTTCATACCGTCGTGAAACTGGACCAATCGCGCAATTCTTGGCTAAAGAACCCTAGTATTCGGTCAAAGGACCTTAGTGTTCGAGAAAAAGGAAAAAGACCACAAGACACGGAAGACAGACAAACAGACTGGCTGAGCGACGCCCGATTGCACGATCGGATTACGTCAAGACATATCTGTCCCGCCCGGAGTTTCCTGGTACACATATCAGAGTGCATTAGAAACGGCATGCATTAGCGTCGGTCGCTGTACCCGATCCCACGACCTTATCGCTGAAAGGTTGAAGTAAGTTCACGCGGAAGGGAAAATCGCGCGAATTCGCAGATCCACGCTCCCACGAAAATCGCCGATTTGCAATTTTCCGGCGAACGAGCGTGGAAACGAACGAGAGAGACACGGTTCCGTGCCGTCGCGAGTAAGATGCAATTAGGGTGTGAACCATGAGTCGATCGACAAGAAGGAGATGGATCGAGGGAGAGGAAAACGTCAATGTTGGAGACATGTATTAGACCTCTCTTTCCTGCCCCCCGCAGGGCTATGATTAGCATTCGCTTCTGGAGCCAGGTTTTGCGGCAATCCGGCACGCATGACTGGCCCACACCTAGACACGCGCGCATACGCAAAACTGTAATTTCGCAGCGTGTATTAATAAAACGTCTCGTCGTCCCCGACAGGATAATGATCTGGAATCGATCTGTTCGCCCATCGATATACGCCGATATACATACCGCGATCTATTAAGATCGCCGCTAAGAAATGCGTGACAACGCCGCGAACAGCATTTCCGAGAGATTCATACGATGGATAAAGCATATCGAGCGAGATACGAAGCGCTAAGAAACGATGTAGAACTTAAATCATACTTATAACCGGTATTTCTCTTTTATAGACGGTTGAAATAAGTGCGATTGCGCGTTTATTTCCGAACGCAGTATTTCGTTTGATAAATAACGGATTTAATGAGATCATGTATCAAGCAAAACTTGTCTTTAATAAACGATCGCTTCAACTTTAGATAGTGAGAAATTGTTGTAGAAATAAATAAAACGCGTTTTGACTGAGCCATGATGGAAGAAAATGTCTTCCACCATAGACTGAGCCTCACTAAAAATTCACAATTGATTCGTAAATACATATTTGCTTTCACATATCTAATTAAAAAATTAATGGAAATTATGCTGATTTCGAATTAATGCGATAAAACTATCAACAATGGAACAAGTCGAAATGAATTCCAATCGGAATTATTCCATTTTTTTTTGTAGAAAATACAATAGAGATCTAGCGAATAATTGAATAATTCCGATTGGAATTCATTCTGAATAATAAGTACCCTGGGTATGTATTACGTAATTGTTCGGAATAGATTCTGGTCGGAATTATTCCATTTTCTCTAGAAAACATAATAGAGAAATCTAGAAAATAATTGAACAATTCCAATCGGAATTTATTCCGAAAAACTATAATACGTACCTTGGATGTTTCCTAAAAATTGTTTCAAATTGTAACAATTATTGTTTATTGTACATATAATAAGATCTATATATTTATAAATTTCCAATTGTCACTCAGGTATCATTTTCATCTTTATTGTTCATCAAATGTTGAACAAGAATAATAACACAATACCTGAGAAGTATTCAGATAGAAATTTAAACACGCCCTAGGAAACTCCTGTTTACTGAAATCTTCTAAAAAAAAATTTCCAGAAAATTTCTGGATTTTCCAGGTATTTTTATTCAAAATTTCAGATAAGATCAGAGAACTGTTCGATGCATTTTTGAAATAAATTGGAATGCAAGTAATGTGAGTAGAAAATTAAACTTATATTGTAAATTAGTAGAAAATAGAGATTCTCTACGAGAGACTGTAGAACTGTATTTATCCTTTCCTTCAATTGAAGCCACAAAACCTAGATAAGTATAGGGAAGTCTCGCAACAGTATCAATAAGCTACTATTCTCGTTTGTTACATATATGTATGTATCTATAAAAATCTCTAACTTTTAAGAAAAAGAAAAATATCTATGGTAGAAAACGTCTTCCACCATAGACTGAGCCTCAAAATTCACAATTGATTCGTAAATACATATTTGCTTTCATATATCTAATTAAAAAATTAGTGGAAATTATGCTGATTTCGAATTAATGCGATAAAACTATCATGGAACAAGTCGAAATGAATTCCAATCGGAATTATTCCATTTTTTTTTTGTAGAAAATACAATAAAGCCTATGGTGAAAAATTCCAAGTTTCCAGATTTTGATCAACTAAGTAAACATCCTAATACATTTTAATGCATTGTACGCACATTTTTTAAAGTTTTGAAATTTAGTTCAAGCATTTTTCTATTCGCATTCTATTCACAATTTGTTTCGAAATTCTTTCGTATATAGATTGCTGTAAAAAATTTCTTACAACATAACCGGACATAATTACTTTAATATTTTATTACCGAATCATTAGTATGGGATTATAACGAAATGCAAAAACGAGAAACTTTGCGTGCTCATCCGGTCTCATCGTTTGGTTCGGTAAACACGAGATATCTCGTGAGCCGTACGCAATGAGTTAATATTTCATAAATAAAAAGCTTCTAATTAGCAAAATCGCATCTTCAACAAATCTGCTATCGTTCGAACTACCTTTCACTGTCGGCGAATATTATTTGATTTTTCGACCTCGAGTTTCAACCTCGCAAAAGGACATCGTATCGTGACATAGTTAAGAAATTATTGATACTTAGATCTTGTAATGTGCAGCGATTTCTTGCCTCGCGTGACTTCACGACATACTGCTTCGTAAGATGGTGGTACATAAAAAATGTTGGCGAATGACAGTCAAGGCTTCGATAGTTTTATAATTCGATATGAGACCACTGAAGAAAGATTATTCAAATATTATGCTCGATATTGTAATCGAAAATACTCAATGAATAAATTTTTTACGATACTTGCAATATTAATAGCAATCCAGTTGACATCAACTGAAAGTAATTCGTACAGTAAAAAAACTTTTATATTTGTAGAAACGATCCAAGTTCTTATTAAAATTTTGTTAAATTAATATTCAATGTTTTTCAGTATTAAAATAACATAAAAATAATGTTTTTAAAATGTAAATTCTAAGATAAATGAATCAAATTTATTAATTTAACATATTATAAATATTAATTTTAACGAAGAAAAAAGTATGAATATAAAGAAATATGAATTTAATGAGGAAATATAGTTGCTTACAAATTGTCAATGTTATGTTTTTGTGTTATTTTTTTAACATATTTATCTTGTTTTAACACAAAAATTTAAGTGAACCGTTTAGGATCCAAATTAGGAAATTTTACACATGAAATGTGTTAAATTTAACACAAATTTTCCAACTGTATAACAATATAAATATAATATAACACATGGTTACATAACAATTATATTGTTGAGTGCAAAATTATAACATTGATATTATGTTATTTTAATTGTGTCAACTGGGGATATTAATACGCGATAAAAATTTGTGTTGCTTGTCAAATGATCGTCTTCAAGTTTTCAAAATAACCTTAATCTACTTGACTAGAAGAACCAGAAGAAGATGTATTTATTGCAAATTGAATCTTCATACATATAAATTAATAAATCCAGACATCATCGAGGTGGAAAGAAGGGGATTTGCGCGACGTACAACGTATACTTATTGAGAATAAATTACAGACGACTGCTTATGAATTTGGATCGGGATTCGGGCGATAAGCAACACGCAATGATCCAGCGGATCACGCGTCGCAGTAATATAAATCGAGACACGCAATTCACGCGCAGCTTTTACATAATGTGGACGCCACGATCTATTCGCGCGTAAGAGTAGAATTAATCTTTCGCGACAGAAACTTTTTGCGCAGAGAAACGACGCAGAAAAAGCCATTCTATAAATAAAAGATGCAAGAAACAGTAGTTGGCGGTGGCAACTCCGCTAACTATATCAATTCGATGTTGACTGCAACGATCTCTCTTGCGTAAAATAGTACCTGAATTAGTAAACCATTCCCGAAATGCTTGCTAACACGAATCATTATGTCTGAGTCAACATCTCTCAATGATCATATTTGCCGATCACGATTAGTAACCGCATTGTGGTAAAGACAGATGCTTTCTGGATGACTCGTCAACACTTATATAAATGCTCTCTCGTCGTCGAAGCTACCGCAAATATCGTTTTATTTTTACTATACAGAGTGAACCTCAACGTTCCGACAAGACTTCGAGATTTTA
This sequence comes from Acromyrmex echinatior, assembly GCF_000204515.1. The sequence continues at coordinate 690,509 of NW_011627252.1, read as the reverse complement.
TAGAAAATTTAATTCTGAATTAAAAAATTCCTATAAACATGCATCGAAAAATGCTTCCTTAAAAAAGTCAACGTTCTAAAACCTCTGAAATGGGGAAATTTTTTACACATTTTTACAAGTTTCAGGGAAAATATACATTTTTACAAAAAGTAATAAAAGTTGTAAAGAATTAAATTATCTTTTAAATAAGATGAAACTGACAATAGTACATTCCATAGATTTTTTGAAATAATCATTGTTTCTAGTTTTACAAAAAGTATTTTTTCGATTATTGACAATAAAACAAAAACATTCTTATAAGATCTAAGGTCCTAACAATAATATATAAACGAGAAAAATATTTTTAAGAAGCTACATATATCGTCGATATGCACAAACAATATTTTTTTATATTTGAAATTTTATATTTGAAATATCTTAAAATCTAAGAACGTACAATTATTTTGATTTCTTGAAAGATAATATATCTCTCTCTGATATTTATAAAATGAATATAAAATAACCATATCAAAAATAGTTGAGCGCTAACTTTTTAAGGAAACATTTTTCGATACATGTTCGTGAGAAACTTTTTATTCAGAATTTTTATAAAATCTCAGTCTGATTGTGGAACGTTTGGGTCCACCCCGTATATTATGTGGATTAAAGACAAGAGTAGTCCGCGATTATATTGTACAAAATTTCGACAAAAAATGACAAGGGGTCCTCAAAATTGCCGGGAATATCTCGCGTAAAATGCACGTTCGCGTGTTTGCCGTATTAACGACACTCTTATGGCTGCAAATTATGGACACCGCATACCAATCCGACGCGTCCGTATTCACCTTGCGAGCTTCCTCTCTTGCAGCTTGCATACGTAAAATGAAGATATCAGAGCTCGCTTGGGCCTGCCGTACCTCCTTACACACGTCGACCTTTATTATAAGATGCCCTTTAAACTCCGTGCACGTGAGAGCAACCGCGTGCATAATTTTAATGCGTAAGGGTTCATTTCCCCATATCGTATTCTCTGTTGCTCGAAAGAAGTACATAAAATAGGAATGACTGTACAGTAAAAGCCATAGAAAATGTAGCGCGTATATTGTTTGCGAAAAAGTCACCGAAAAGTCACGATATCGTAATGATCGCAATTCTCGCTTCAATACTCCGATTAAATTTAATAAAAAAATAAATGGTATCAAGAAGTTAAATACAGTAATGATATAAGTTGAAAAGAAATACTCTATTTTGAAATAAAAATAATTTCAATGAAAAGTATAAGCCAAGAATTCAGTTGCAAATAATACAGTTCAGTTATAAGTTCTACAGTTCTGATGCAATTGAATAAGAAGTTACAAGTTACACAATTCAGATACAATTGAATAAAAAATTTAATATGACAAATAATTTAATTCAAGATATAAAGAATTTAAAAAACAATTAAACGTATGATTAAACGTAGATTTGAGACTTCTGTTCTCAAAAATGATTATCATTTAAGAGAGGTTCTTGTGATACACAACATAGAGGATATACTAGATGAATTATAATAATAGCGGCGAGAAAAATTCGATTCTGTCCGACCAGTGTACACGAAAAATGAATAAAATTTTACACTGATAACTCACTAACTGATATGTCAGCGAGGCATTTGGAATGTAATTTTAACAATTAAAAATACAAATAGAAGTAACGATTTCAATAAAATTAAAAAGTAAAATAAATATCAAAGAGCTAGTTATCTTAATTTAAAATTTTGAACTGGTTATCTTATACAAAAATGTAATTTTATGCAAATAAAATTACAATAAATCTAAACAAAATATTTTGACCTTTAATTTGGACATCCTCAGTGGTTATAAAAATATAAAGTATATAACTGTCATCGATTTGTCAATACATAATTATACTGTTGAATATCCGCAAGTTTTAAAAAGTGACATTAATTTAGATGCTATTTTTAACGGTAATTTGAATATGTAAATTTTTACTGTAAGTTTAAATATTGAAAGTGACTTTTAAAAATCGAAATGTCTAAATTTTCATTTTTATAGGATATAAATTTTGAAAGATTAATTTCGCAATAACTACTAGCGTTGACTTTCACGCTCCTTTCTTATTATTAATTTATTCACAAAGTCTTGATCAATTTATAGATAATTTAATAGCAAAAATCAAAGTGATAACGGTGGTATTAAATTGAATAGATGTTAAAGTGGTCGACTTTAGATTGCTGTTTGCATCCAGTCTGAGATTCATCAGGGAAACTTCTCAGAGTCATCAGATTCGATTTTGCAGAGCGCGTGCTCCGTACCGAAGGCGGTCTGTGCAAACTTACCATGACTGCACGTGTGCGGGGCATGTCTACGAAGGAGGCAATCGGAGCGGCTGGCGTCGAGAGCGAAACTTGAAATCGTTGTCTCTCTCTTTCTCTCTTTTTTTTCTCTTTCTCTCGTTGTGTCGTTGCACCCTGCACAGTCAACACGAATCACATCATACGTAACACATACACACTGAGAGATGCGTGACGCAAACGCGCGCGTGCATACGCCTCCTCCACTTTTCCACACACAAGATTCGATACGCAAAATTTTCTACCTTTTCGAATCTCCGATACAATCGAGGAAGACTATCCGAAGGATTCCCGCGTGATTTTCAACATTGATACCGAGAGAAATCGATCAGTAGGTCAATGGGGGAAGAACGCGCGCCACCCCCTCGGAAGAAGCCACGTTTCCGGCGAACGCGTTTGCTTTTCTTTGAAGAAAGAACGCGTGGCCGGCTCGTGTACGATCACTAGCCAGTTAAGAAAGCAAGAGAAGCGACGGACGGATTTTCAACCTGGCGAACACCGACTGAGCCCACGACCGGCAGGTAGGTGAGCCGTTGCCCCTCCACCGATCGCTCGGTGCCGCACCACCACCGGTCGCCGCTCACCGTGTTCTCCATTCTCATTTCCTTCGCTTCACTTGCCTTCTGCCGCTCCTTCTACTTCTCTCCTTCTTCGTCCTCCTTCGTTGGCTTCGCTTCTCTCACCGCACGTACGCGCGTTCCCCTCAGAGTGGCTCAGAGACGGCTGTGCGTCGGGCGAACTGGGTGACCGCTCATGTGAAAGTGCATCATCGTGTTCGACTGTAACGATCGCGATGATGCACTTTCGTGAGTATCTTTGTAAATGCTTTCGTCGAGATCCTTACTGCAAAGACCTCCCACATTATAACGTTAGGCTCTTGCAAATCTTGAAAAAGGCAACTGGAAAGAGAGAGAGAGAGTTGTATAAATATACCATTTCTTGAATCGTCGAAGACACTTCTGTAAAAAAATCTTGCTTATTTCCGCCAGATTATGAAACATACTTTTAACGTCTATAAAATCTCCGTTCCTACAAATCTTTAAATCGAAGAAAAGATTCAAGCGCAAAAACAAGCATTCTGCATTAAAGAAAAGCAGAACTTTGTTCAGAAAGTATATTTCTAATATAGAAATTCTTACCGAGTTACTGACGAAACGCATCGAGATATCATAAAACATGACGTCCACCTTGAATTATAATTAATAATTTACAAAAGTCTCATGTTTACAGAAGCTTTTGCGTGCACAAGGGCTTCGTATTAGACTATGAGAAGGCTATAAGATTTCATCGCATGTTAAATATCTATAAGCGCTTTATCACCGAAGCCCTTGTATATACAATAGCTCGCTCAATGAAGTAGAGCCTCGTATTCATTAGTAGTAAATACATTGCCTAGGGCACCGTTAGTTCTGAAGCCGCCTCTGTCTCCCTCCGTACGCTCGTAGCTTATTAACGCACAAGCGGACCATAGTCATCATGTTCTATCTGCGTTAACGAGATTACGTCCCACATAATTATATGCCTTTCGGTGAAGGATTATTACGGTCAAACTATATGTAGCTACAATTTCAATATTTTGCATGAAATAGTAACAAATAGTTACAAATTTTTAAATGCAAAATACAATTGCTAATCTGTTCATTCTTGCATTATATAATTTAATATGCTTTTTTAATTAATTAATTTTAGGTGAAAATTTATAAAATCTACTAGAAGCTTTTTAAAAGCATGTATATATGTATAAGTGGAACATTAAACCTCGTTAATCACAATGATAGGAAAACAGGTTTGTTCAATTATTACAATGTGTATATCTATAACTATACATATTATTTTATTGATAGTCCTATGAACAAATTTAATGAGACGCGATAACAACGTCTTGCTTTGCTTCTTCTGCTTCTTCTTCTGCTTCGAGTGTTACTTTATCTTTAGACAGATACTGCTCAAAGTCAACTTTAAACTTTTCTGACGATGGCGAACACGTAATTCGAGCTCTATTAAAATATAATAATTATAATTATTGTTTATAAATGAGAACATGATCATTTTAATGTGAATTTTTAATGTTACCTTGTGATGAAAGGTCCTGGTCGACGTGGCCTCACTTTGTTGACATCCTTAATAATGGTAGCAAAATTCTCCTCCAACTGTTTTGTATCCATATCAAGCTATAATACATGAAATTGATTGGTAATTTTTTGTAAATCATATGATAAAATATATAATTAGCACCAATATCTATTTATAATAAATATAAAACATTTGTGTAAATAACATCAAGAATTTACCGTTCCAAATGCAACATCGACAGTTCCAAAAGACTTAAGAGTTTCATGTGGCTTTCCCGTATATCTCATACCAGTTAAAAATTTTGTTACCATTGTTTTTAAGTCAGTACCCAAGGTACCTAGTGGAACATTTATATGATAAAGAATATAAAACATTTATTTTAAAACAGATACAAATCGTTCAATTTCGTTTTCATAAATTTTGTACAAAGTTTGTATTTTAAATCGGACTAATAATATTTTTTAATTAGACATTACATAAGTTGCTTCACGTTTTACTAACAAAGCACGAAATTCAATGCGAAGCGTTTTTATAAAAACGCTTGAATTTCAGATATTACTAAGTGCATACTTTCTGTGTTACTATTGTGCTACATGTGTACTACTTTCTAACAATGTATTTATTATATGTACGTAGTATTTATGTAGTACACTCATGAAAAGCACAATATATTACAAAGATGAAAATTTAAAAGTATAATTACATATTTTCACTAACCTGATTTAGCACTGGGAAATTTTTTTCTCATAAGTCCTCTAATTAATAACAAATCAGGTAAAATAGTTGGTTCTGACAAAATAATATCATATTCTTTCATTGAAAATTGTCCATTCTAAAATAGAATTTCATCAATTATTAAACAATAATCTCTGCAAGCTTGTTATATGATATATAGTACATATAACAAGTGCATAAGCAATAATATGCTGTAAGAAATAATATCTCACCTGAATCTGTTTTATTAATTGTTTACCACCAACATAATCAGCTCCAGCACCTCTTGCAATCTCTTCCATTTCGAGACTCTTACAGAATACCAATAGTTTTCTGGTTTGACCATGATCGAATACATGTGGTAGACATACTATTCGTGTAAAAGGATCGACAAATTTTGTCTTTTTCGCACCCTGATAACATATAATTATACATTTAGCACAATCTTATATATCATATATATCTTATATATCTTACATAGACTTTGTTCTTCTTATTTTTACCTGCATATCCAATTCTAGAAACGCTTTTACAGGTTCATTTGGCAAATTATAAATAGTGGGATGATGCGTTTCACGATGATTCTGGACTGCTTCTTCAAATGAATAAATTTTCCATTTATGATATTTTGAAATCCATACATTATCTATTGGTTCGGACTTCTTACTATCATTTGGTGAAATATCCTTTAGCTCGAGTGTCTTTACACCTGTACTAATATCGCAAAAGTGCAATATTGATGTTAATATATTAATACACATATTTTCATATATATGATATGAAGATGTGCTCACGTTTTCACTCTCTGATCGTGCGGGATGAAGCCTACTTTTTCAATAACCTTTTTGACTTTTTTCTTTCTTGCTTTTTCTCTCGTACCCTTTCTGGCAGCATAATTTCGCGCTTGTAGGAAACTGATTAAGGGATAAAAATTAAGACACGATGCGTATCTATACGTCGTGGAAAGATTGTTTAATAACCAACCTGTAAAACGAAATGATTTTTAGAAATGATTTTTATAACATCTTAATTATTGTACTGAATGAAAAATTGTAATTTTATTGTGAGGTTATGTACAAGAATTCTCATGAAAAAAGCACCAATTGGAAATCTTTTTGTTTGTTAAATAACAAGCAAGAAAACATTTAATTAGTTATTTTTTCATATATTATTAATGTAATATTAAAAGAGACAAGACAAGGCATGTACCATTAACCGCTGCCATGTTTTATCAAGCACAAGAACAAGCAGAAGAAACGGAGCATGAACTAATTGCTCCATAGATAGCGCCGATAGCGATTCGCACTTTTACGACATGGAACCTGTTCTTTTTAACTGAACTTCTTGCACTTTTTTTCTTTTTCCCTTAACGTGGAGAGAAAAGGAAGAAAAATGAACCGTGTAATTTTTTAAAACAGACCTATGGCTGCTTCCTTCTTTATTATTTATTAAAGGACAAATGTGATGTATCATGCGCTTCATGTATAATTCGAAATTGCTCGAAACGCATCTAAAAATTACTTTAATCAGTTTTTAAAAACATCATGCTATCTCGATTAATTACTTCAAATTTTTAATTATTACTTAGCTATCCAATTTATAAATATTTTAAATGCGTTATTCTACATCCATATCTATATTTTGAAAGTATCTAACGAGTTCATCTACTTCGAAGAGAATAAACAAAACATTTTTTTCGTATTTCAAGCTCGTTTTTTATTAATGAATCATAATTATAATTATTTAGCTTTCTTGCTCTTAATCTTCCTCATATAAAACTCAAGCTCCTTGCCCTCAAGAATATAACCGTCAGCTCTACCGCACTGTCCAGGCCTGCTTGCTATACAAGCTAAAAATGAGAAAATAAAATTATTAATTCTAAGTCACGTTAAATTTAAAATATGTGTATATAAAAGAAAATGAAGAATATCTTATTAAGAATATTGATTTAAAGAGTAAAACATTTCTTTAACACTCATTTAAAAAGAAACGTTAATCTATTCAAGTACATGTTCAAATTAATTTTGTAAAAAATTAAAAGTATTAAAAATGTTCATACCAAGAACACGTCCCGTTGCAAATTGTTCTTCCAAAGCAGGTTCAACCTTGGCAAATCGTTGTCTTGCCTTGTATTTGGATTCTGCTTTTTTAGAACGTTTTTTATTCAATACTTCTTCTTCAGCTTCCGTCTAAGAAAACAATTATGTTCCATTTTATATATCATATACATATAATATTCCATAAATTTAAATTAAATTATATTTAAATACTCACAAGTTTAGCGCCTCTCTTGCGACCCAGTGGCAGTACATAATGACCTTCATACCACTGTCTAAAAGGTGTAGCATCGATGGTAACAATGGCGTTCTTCACCAAAGTTTTGGTTCGTACTAGTTCATTATTTGACGCATTGTAAACAACGTCAATAATACGAGTCTTCCTGGTACTGCATTCAGAACCCCAGGAAAAGTTTCCAGCGTCCAATCTAAGTGCTCTGTATTTTTTATTACCTCCACGTGTACGGACCTAGTATATATACACACACAATAAAATAGATATGTTTATAACTAATTTCAACATTAAATATATGTACTTATAAAGTATACGTCAGATCGCTGTGAGATTATGAACAATCATGGCACTCAGAGTAGGTAAGGATCATCATTTTATAACTTCATAGTAAAGAATGAATTATTAAAATATTTTTTCATGAATAATTGTAACAGTGTATATGACATCACAATGACAATGATTGCGTTCCATTTAACGCTCATGTAATCATTTTATCCTTGTCATTTATCAAATGTTAAACAAGGATAAACGATACATGCTTACAAATTAGTAACTAAACTATAATTCTGTTCATTATGATATTGATATTTATTATATTAATGATATTGAGATTTATTCTACCTCCATTAACTAATGCTTTACTTTTATAATTCCATCATAATGAAAGTTAAGTTTGAGAAAATTAAACTTACAGTATGAATTCGCTGTGGGCCAAGTTTGGTATTTGCAGCTGGACGTCCCAACTCAAATTTCCTCTTCTTGCGAATGGGCTTCCTTTTTCCACCAGTGGCTCTCCGCTTATGCCAGTGATCCCGAGAAATACCTACAATGCAATATTGATAAAATAACTTAGTAAACTCTCGAGCTTCTTAACTTAAACTCATTAAAAAACTACTTTAAAAGAAAAGTTAACCTAACCAAGCATCATATCACATTGCGCTACAAATCTTTTTCTGTACAGATTAGAGAAATTAATAAATGCATGGACAATCTACAATATTTACATTTGTTTAAAATGTAGATTTCGCTGTTAAAAAGAGAAAATACTAATCACGAAAGTGTCACGAGTTCGACATGGCTATGCTCGACATCGACAAGCGTCGAGCCAGTTTTCACAAGCCCAGGTCGAAAGGACGAAAATAATATTCCTTGCCGACAAAAGGATGATATCTGATTTACGCGCCGATTACGTTTCATTGCGATATCGTGGAGAGAAAGTTTAGATTCGTAACGATGAAAATTAATTTCAGTAAAATCATGTTACTTACCCATCTTGCCGCGATGGAGAAAGAACTTAAACTATCAGAATACTAGAGAAACCACTTCCAATCATAAGACGACACATGGCGGAATTAAAAAGTTTATATTCCGGAGATGCGCAGTAACCAAATAATGACGTCCACGCATTTTGCTCTTAAATGCAACTCACATGGGATGCTTTCGGATACTTTCCATTTTTATTAATATATATACTTTGTTTATGCTTCGATTTTAATTCTAAAATTCAGCCAATAGGATTGCCAGTCTTAATTAATCTGACTGAAATCTTCATTTACTGGATTTACACGGGATTGCGTTCGGATTCGAATTTGATGCTTTATGCGTTATGCAAGAGTCTGTGCTCCCCGCTTTAATATTTATAAAAGTTTGTGCAGAGAAATAAATTTCATTTCTGTTCCCTTCTTCATGCACATCACGTCTCGTGTCGCATGCTCGGTCTATCTATACTATGTCTATGGTTTTTGATTTTAATACACTATACACTTCTATATAAGTTTTGAATCTATGAACTTCTGAAGGTTGAGCCGATTAAGGTTATATTTTAAATGTCAGATGCAGTCAGATATTAGTTAAATAACTCAATATGTCTTTGTATGATGATTTTGATAAGCATCGAACCACAGAAAAAGTTGCTGGATGGTCTTCCGGCATTAAATTATTGCAATCGCAGTTGCAACTAAAAAAGGCTGCTACTACACAAGTAAATCTGCCTTAATCAATACATATTAAATAATTACTTAAAAAATTAATTTTCGATGTAATTTTCATTTGTTAAAAATAAGCTTCTAATTGCTATTTATAAATTCAGCCAAAACGTGAACAAAACAGGAAAGCTTCTGCAGTATTAGCACCAGTGATAGATTTGAAGTCGAAAGCTAATCGTGACGTTGACAGAGAGGATGACAGTACTCATAACAATCCATTATCCAGTGGTAGCGTAAGCAACATAGGAGTAGGTGGCGAATTTGATTGGAACGTAGTGAATGAATATGATCCTATATGGCCTAACGAATATGAAAAAGTTGTGAAAGAATTACGTGATATCAGGGATAGAGAACATGATCAAGAGACAGAAATGCGCAAACGCCGGAGAGATAGTACTCGCTTTGAAGATACTCAGGTAATATATAATCCGTACAAAATTACTTTAAAAAAAAGGTAAAACAATGATGCTAAATAAAAGAAAATGTAATCCAAGAATTACTATCTATAATTCTTGTACAATAAAACCTAAATATATATTTTTGTATTTCTATTGAAGGTTCTTAAAAGTTTTCTATTCCAATTCTAAATCTTTAATTCTTTTAAATTTCTTAAAAGAAATTATATCACAGTCTATTCAAAAACACTTTATAAATAATAAAATATAATGATAATTTAAAAATGATAATGAACTTAATATAAATGTTATACTAAATAAAAAAGAAGTATTATAATAATATTAACATTTTATGTTTGTAAACAGATTGCTGGTGGAAATAGTGCAATGATACCTCCTGAAAGAGATGAGGAGAGAACGCCAACCTCGAGAGCTATGGTAGGAGGTGCTGCTATAGCACCACCACCATCCTTACAAGAATCTGCAGAATTGCCACCTCCACCACCACGACAGCCAACTAATTTGGGCTATTCAACATCGTCTGTAGCAGCAAAAATAATGGCCAAGTATGGCTTTAAAGAGGGGCAGGGTCTTGGCAAAAAAGAACAGGGCATGTCAGTAGCATTGCAAGTGGAGAAAACCAGTAAACGTGGTGGTAGAATAGTTGGTGAAAAAGAACAGTTAATGCCTCCACCACCACCTGTTACAGCTTCTCCACCACAAATGCAATTGCAATTACCATTGCAATCACAGCCCCAGGAAGAACCTACCATTACCGAGATAATGAAACGTCCAAGCAAAGTCAGTACAATATATATATAAATATATTATATATAATAAGCATTTACATGTTACAAAATTATTATCATTAATTATTTATTATTAATACGTTTTTACTATTAATTTATGTAAATGTGTTATGTTTAAATATATCTTTTATAATTTTGTATACCTTACATAGTTTAAAATACATATTTATAATCTAAATTACATCTGTCATTTTAGGTTGTTCTCTTGCGCAACATGGTTGGTCCTGGAGAGGTCGATAACGATCTTGAACCGGAAGTGAAAGATGAATGCAACACTAAATATGGTGATGTTGCACGTGTTATTATTCATGAAGTGATTGAAGCTTTACCAGAGGAAGCAGTACGAATTTTTGTTGAATTCAAGAGAATAGAGAGTGCTATTAAGGCCGTAGTTGATTTAAATGGACGTTTCTTCGGTGGTAGAACGGTCAAAGCAGGATTTTATTGTAATGAGAAACTTGATAACTTACAACTAATGGATTAATTGTCTGTAAGAAATTCAAACTCTGTTCTTCACAAATTGTATAAATATTTTATATTTCTACGTAATATTAGCAAATTATTGAAAAATAAATTTTTTCTAATTATAATGTATAGAATTTATATTTTCAATATTTACAATTATGAAATATATATTACAAGATGAAATTGGACTCAAACAATTTTAAATTAAAATAAATAATAGGACTAATATAAAGGACTATGAACCAAGCGGCATGTTTGTTGCTAAATACTAAATAATAAAATTTTTACATAAATTAAAGCACAAACATTTTGACCTCTATCGGGTCATTTTTCAGTGTGAATACAATTAATTGTTTAAACAAAAAAACGGTAATATTATACAAAAATTGGACAGTTAAGTCTATAAAATTAAATATATGATAAAATATGATTCTATTAGTGATTTAAGCAAGTGCGAAGTAAATGCTCGATATAGACGCGATGATATCGTGTAACGAATGCAATGATGAAATACCGTAAAAAAGAGAAGGAGGAAAGAAAAAAAAATGAATAATTTCATATATGAAGTTATTCTATTTGTACATTTATTTATCCCACCGTTTACAAAATAGGAATATTTATTTAGTAAAAGAAGCAGTGAGACATAAGAAATAATTATTTATATGTTCATTTATATATTTATTTATTTAATTATATATTCATTTATTTATTTATTTATGATTTCTTCATGAATAGTTTTCTGCTTATCTCCATTATTATTTCTATCATCATCATTATTATCCTTAATGCTGCGCTTTCCTTTTCCTCAACTTATTCTTTTACAACATAGAAGCATCTCCCAGATGAATTGATTGAATTATACTTATATATTAATATTCTTCCACCTTCACTGTTTCTAATTTCCACAGTTGTTAATGAAGCACTCATCAGAACAATAGATACAAAAAGGACTGTTCTACAATAGAGTCGTAAGCGGTAAGCCATAAGAAATTAACTAATCATAGTCGATTATTCTTCTCACACTTAACTGCGATTGGCCAATTTCTTACAGCTTACGACTTACGACCCTATTGTAGAACAGGCACTCGTAGAAACGAGTGTGTTCTATTTAGTTGTAAAAGAAGAACTAACTATATAAGAAATGCAGCTAAAAGGAACAGACCATTGACTAGAAGTTAAGTCAGTAAATCGAATATGCTATTCTATGTATGTTATAAGTTTATGACATTGTGAGCTACAGAATATACACTTTTGATTGTGATAATGGTTGGATATTGTCGTATTTGCAAAATAGGAGTAGGAGAGGAAATTGATGTATCCATTCATCGGTAAATATATTTTTACAAATATAGAACATATATGTCATAATCGTTATAAAGTGTTAACTCAGTAAATGTATACATTTATTGTTGTTTGCTGTAATTGTCGATTGGTCAGTGTATACATTTACTAAAGTTGACACTTTAATTGTGATATAGTGACAAATACATAGAAAATAAATAATAAAGTTATGTATCAAAAAAATATATGACAAATTTTGTCAAATGATACATTCAAAATAAAACATGATTTTTTATTATATGTAACGGAATAAAATTAATTTCATTAGTATGAACTATGATTGGTTTGTTACATTTTACACAATTTCAATAGCTTAATATAAGATAAATATAAATAATTTAATAATAGACAAATATAAATAACTTAATAATAAACAAATATAAATTTAAGATCATTCATTTGTGATATAGATTTACAACATCAAACAACTTTTTCTTATTTTTATTTTCAACTTAGGTTTTTCAATTTAATTTATTTTTACGTAATATACGCAATTAAAGATCTTGATAAAGATTTCGAAATCAGTAAATCAAATCAATATAAGTTGAAGCAATATTTAGACATCAATAAAAAATTTAATCGAATAAATAGTGAATTAAAAAGTATCAACTTTGAATTGTCAAAAATAGAAAGAAAAACCTGTTTAATTTAAATAATCAAATCTCAAAAATTGATTTTATAAAATATCTCTTAATATAATTTTGTCAATAGAATATCAGCATAGTATTCTGTTATATACATATGTATGAAGACAGAGTTAACTAGATTTTTGCTTAAAATCTGTTATCAGACTATGTTAATAGGATTTACTGAAAGAACATGAGCTATTAATGCAGTTAATATTACAATGTTTTGATCAAATTTACTGATAAACTACTAGCATGTTACTAATACTTTGTTTATTAGATGTTTAATCGTATATGCGATTAAACATCATACATTCTCTCAGCTTATATTAGTCATAAATTACATTTTTTTTTTATATGTAAGATAAAGTACAGATATATGAAAAATTAGATAACAGAAAAATTTTTAGTTATTTTAATAAAATTAATTTTGAAAGCATTTTATGAAAATTTATAAATAAAATAATTTATAATATATAAAATATATAAATAAAATAATTTATAGTATAAAAATATTTATGAATTAATTTATATATTTTTAAGGATGCCAAAAGATGAAAAGATTAAAGCAATTTGGTTTGAATTTATTGGTCGTGAATTAGGTCCAAACAGTGGAATTTGTAGCAAACATTTTAAACAATCTGATTTTATTTACAAAACATATGGAAATGGTGTTAGACGATTCCTTAAACAAGGAGCATGTCCATCTATATTACATGTCTCAAATATTAGGTAACTTTCATAGTATAATATATATAACATTTAAAAAAATATAATAGAATATTATATATTGATACTTATATAATTTAGGAAAAACATAGAATTTTCTGGAAATATTTCATCGAGAACTGAAAGAGATACTGATCCTGAAAAAAATATAATAATAAAAGAGGAACAAGAATGCATTATAGATGAAACTGTAATAAATACAGAGAATTCAATGGATATTCAATTCAATAGGTTGGTTCACATAATAATCATTTAAATTTTAGTTTTATAAAAGACTTCCCCGTTTTATTTTTAGCGAAACTAATGATCCTTTAATCATTATGGAACATAATACTAATTTGGAAACAAGTACAATATTAGGAAATGAGAGACAAGAATTCATAAATATAGATGAAACAATAAATACAAATTCAACAGATATACAATTGAAAAGGTTAATTTATACACAATAATAGTAACTTACTCTCATACAAATTTTTTATAATAATTCATCAGTATATAAATATGGGATGATTTGAAAAAACCTTCTCATTTTTTAGAGAAATTGATCCCTTAGCTATTACAAAACATGATACTGATTTGAAAACAAATACAATATTAGAAAATAGAATACAAGAATTCATAAATATTGATGAACCAATCAGTACAAATTCTATACATCACTTAAAAAGGTTGGTCGTTCTTTCATACATATATAATATCTAATAATTTCATCTCTCTATACAAATTTTTATGTATATTTTAAATAAGTCTCCAAAAATGTAAAGTTTGATAAAATCTTTGTTTTATTTTTAGAAAATTAAATAATTCCTTAACTAGAAAACGCTTCTACAATGCAAGATACATTGGAGATTTATGTCGAGAGGATTTCACTTCGAATGAAGCTTGGTATTTATTTAAAAACTATTTAACAAATACAAAAACAAAAATAAGGTCTTTGAATCATAAAATTATACATTTAAATAAAAAAATCGATAGGTTGCAAAAGATAAATCATGTTTTATAAATAGAAAGAATATAGCAGAATATGTATACGAAATTTATCTCCACACTCCAAATTAGATTTACTCTATATCGAGTTAGTATATTTTGTCATTTTTTTGTAGAAAAAAATGATATACCATACATGTAGTAAAAAGAAATCCATTATTTTTCCAATAGATGGCTTTAATAATCTGTATCTCGTCTACGCGTGATACAGATTACTAAAGCCATCTATTGGAAAAATAATGGATTTTTTTTTATTACACCTAATATGTATGGATATATATATGATAATTTTATATATTTTTATGTAATTAAATATATTATAAATGTATATAATAAATATATTAATACATATAATTTTAAATATATATTAATAAATATATATTATTGAAACATTTTTTCACCAAAAATTTCAAGATTAATGAGAGTTCAGTGCAGTTTATGATGCGCAAATTCATGTCATTTATTTCATTACAGGTAGGATAATATCTTCATAATTGATTCCAAATTGAAATTAAATGTTTCAACTCACTTTGAGACCCTCTTCAGCAATATACAAATACAGTGATATCAAAATGGTTCACTAGTTTAAAATAAACTAATTCTAAAAAATGAAGTAGTGTCTACTTCGAAAAATTACAATAAGTTATAAAATTGATAATCTAATAATGTATTAGATATCAAAATGACTCACACTAACAAACTGAGAACATGTCAAGAAACTTGGATAAATTTATAAACTTAATAATTTCATAAAGTGATGTGAAAAATACATCATTGTCAGTACATTTTGCTCTTTCGGAAACTAAATTATAACTGTACATTTGTGTTTATCGAATTGACATAAGTTGTAACGTAAACAATAATTAAATATACATAAATAAAGAAAAAGAAAGTCGATCTATTTAATCAAATAGCACGCGATGTCGCATTAATGTCGTATTCGAAAAGTCGCACTCATATGGAATGCACTGTTATATTATATATTGCGATATACTGCATACATCTACATTATATCTAATAAAATATCAAAATTTCTTATATATTCTTATGATATATTCAAAACATATATCAAATATACTGAAAATATACATAAAATATCTTATGGCTTACAGTATTACTTTTGAGGCTTTCACGGATATTTTCTTTAGAGATGTTAAGGAGTTTGCGGATTATCGCGGTGTTGTGATTTATTGGCTAACACTAACGCTTTGTGAACCTTGCCTATCATTTCATCAGGGCGTGTTTTTCAAACAACACGAAAGGTTTGTCAAATTATGACACAAGACATCTTTTAAACACAAAAAACTTAGAACCTGATTTTAGACACTTTTTGTTATCTGAGTTTATACTGATCAGCTGCATCTCCCTCCAGATGACTCCCTATTTATATAAACTTTGTTAAAGGGGGGAGGGGGAAAGCGTGTTCTATATTCTACTTATGTTATAGCTCATATTTCTGTTTAGTTATCTAAATATTTCTGGATTTTTCTCTCCCTGTACTTCCTTGGAAAATAGGATGCCATTGTAGATATAGTAGTCGTTATATTAAATAGTGTCCTAACTTAATGCTGTGTTCTGCCAATGTTAAATGTCTGAAATATTTCAAACTTGGCAGATTAAAATCAATCCCGCGCCTATCAACAATTGTCGATGTCGATACTAACGATAATGAATAGACACGTTCAAATTGACAAAACGCTAGCCTATTCGCCGGCAAATGAACATGATTGGTTGTACTTATAAACCTAATCAATCACATTAAGTGCATTCAAAAGCACGACCGCTCATCGAGTGCTCAGGGAGCTCTTTCATTTGATTGGTCTACATTTTAGAATCTAACAGAATACGCCAATCAAATAAAAAAGCTTAGTGTTTTGAGTCTTTAAAGTTGGCGGATTAGTGTTCCAAAAATCTAGCTTGATTTGGTCATCCTACCTTGAATTTCTGAACGCATCCCAATTCATGATGTAAAAGAAAGCCTGTCCCAATTATTTATGTCGCGGTAATTTTGTACTTTCCAATAAATACGTAATAATGGCCGTTTAACGGATTATTCGTGAGTACGATGACACGCGTCACATTTTTACATCCCGATCTCGGTATCGGTGGCGCGGAGAGGCTCGTTGTCGACGCGGCTCTA
Organism: Acromyrmex echinatior; assembly: GCF_000204515.1. The sequence goes on along the minus strand of NW_011627252.1, from coordinate 673,618 downwards.
GCATTGAAGAAGAATGGCCACGATGTAAATTTCGTGACAACTCATCACGATCCGGAACATTGTTTCTCAGAAACTAAAGATGGGACGATTCCCGTTACCGTTGTGGGCAATTGGCTGCCTAGGCACATTCTAGGCAGGTTCTATGCGTTCTGTGCTTATATACGCATGGTAAGAAGTTGAGTGTAGTCTAATAAGAGATACAAATGACATGGTGTAATACAACAAATCATATATTCTTCGTTTGTCAATATTAAATGAAGATAAAATGATTCAGTCAGTAGTGTGTCACACTATACCTCTGTGTCTCTTATTGAAAAGCATATTGTTAACACTGAAATAACAGTAACAATAATTGAGAAAAATCTGTTTTAAAAAAATCTCGATTAAAAGAATTGTCTGTGTTTAGCAGCAAATACATTATAGAAATAAATTCTTATATTTTTTTATAGATATATGCAGCCAGCTACATAATATTTAGTGATCACCGGCCAGAAGTTGTTTTTTGTGACTTGGTGTCCATCTGTATTTTCGTACTTAGATTACGCATTCCATATGTAATATTTTATTGTCATTATCCAGACCAGCTGCTCTCATATCCCGGTGGTTATTTTAAACAGCTATACCGTATGCCACTGAATTATCTAGAAGAGATTACAACAGGCATGGCGCATAAAATATTTGTAAATAGTTGTTTTACAAGCAATGTGTTCAAGAACACATTCAAAAGACTGAAAATCAAACCAGAAATTTTGTATCCTTCCATTAATACGGATTTCTTTGATAAGACAAGAATAGTATCTATAGACAGAGTAATTGATAGAAAACTTCCAGATGATAGTATTATATTGTTATCTGTCAATAGATATGAACGTAAAAAAAAACTATCTATTGCAATAGAAGCTCTTGCAGAGCTAAAGAAACTTTTAACAAAGGAAGTATATAAGAGAGTATTCTTGATTATGGCTGGTGGATATGATAAAAGGATCGAGGAAAATGTAGAATATCACCTGGAATTAATAGGACTTGCAGATGAGTTACATGTAACAGACAAAGTGATATTCTTACGTTCACCCTCCGACATAGACAAAGTTTCCATAATACATCATTGTAAAATTGTGATATATACCCCACCAAACGAGCACTTTGGAATAGTGCCTTTGGAAGCGATGTATATGGGCAAACCGGTAATTGCTCATAATTCCGGTGGTCCCACAGAATCGATAATTTCTGGAAAAACTGGTTTTTTAGTCGACTTATCTGGTGAAGCATTTGCCACAAAAATAGCTTATTTAATCACAAATCCAAATCATCTTGAAGATTTTGGTAGATCGGGCCAATGCAGATTTTCGGAAATATTTAGTTTCGCTGCTTTTAGTGCTCAATTAAATAAGGCGATAAATAACTTGACTAATGCAAAGACAAAATAAGATAATGAGAAATATTTAAGATTGTTTTCAATTTTTTGCATGATATATCTATAACTCTGATTAAATAAGGAGATAAATAAGTATAATTTTTTAATATATTTATTTTATATATATTTTATATTAATTAAATATACTTGATTTAAGAGACTTCTATATTTTCAGCTTAATTTTATTTAGTCTAAACTGCTAGTTTATTTAATTATGTTCTAAAAATAAAATTTAGTGTATGATTCATAGGTACGTCAAAAGATACAGTTGTATAACAAAGTTCATATGCAATGGCGCAGCAGAATTTGTGTAAACTTGCTGAAAATTAAAATTTTCTTATGAAATCTGTTATAAAAACTTTCTATTATAAAAACTTTTAAAGCATAATTAAGATTTAATAATCGTGTAGATAATTTTCATTGATTATTTTTATATTACATTAATCAATATAAAGCTTTTGAAATTAATGTATTTTATATGAAGAATTTTGAAGTATAATTGAATTTTCTCACATCTTATATTAATAAAATTAGGCTCGTTCAACATATTTTTACTCGCAACTTTTTTAAAGAAGTTAAGTATATCTCAGTGCCGAGACACACTGCCATGTTTTTTGATAAAATTAGAAGTTACGTTAAAGTTAAGAGCAGTTAAAAGCTAAAGGACATCAAAGACATATATTGTATTTTTCAGAGAGTATTTTTCAGGTAACGCGTTACTTGTGACGCCGTTACTTTTCTTGTTATTTATGGTTATAATGATTTGATAATAATTGTAGTACAATGTATGAAATCTAGATGAAATATCGAAAGACTTCAATACAATCGTGTAAAATTTTCTATAAATGGACACTGGGAAATGGACACTAATGAATAATTTTCGTAACAAGTTTTTTTTTATCTTTTCTGTCAAATGTTGTCAACTATATTTGAAAGTGTCACTAAAAACATCAAAGAAAAATTATCATGGAGAACTAATGAGTTAATTTAATGTATAATATATATTAATTTAGCATTTAAACTTTGCGGCTGCATTTTTGGGCATTATTATCTTATATTGGTTTATTATATTGGGTCATCTAAAAAGTATCCGCGGTACTTTGTCACTAGATATATGACCATCAACACACATTTAGTGACAAAAAACCGCGGATACTTTTTAGATGACCCAATACATCACGTAACATAATGCGTAGTGATATATTTGTCTTTACGACTGTGGCCTAATTTCCACCAAATTCCGGTTTAATCCGGATCAGAATGTAAGAACCAACCAATTACAATCGAGTATTCCTCTGTCGTTTGACTGTAACAGGGGAACTGTGTTCCAAAATTCACTGCCTGTACTGAAAATGTATAGTAGATAATACTCAATGTCAGTACACTAGAATACGCGATTTCTGATAGGCGATTGAAATCTTAATACAATATTTATTCCTATTCCTAATATTTCCTTCATTGTACGCAGGGTCTTAAACACAAATGGGAAGGAATAGCGATAGCGATAGAAATAACACAATTTCAACCTATCAGCAATCAGATACACTGGATTATACAGTTTCTGATAGGTGGAAATCGTGTTATTTCTATCGCTATCGCTATTCTTTCGCATTGTGTCTGGGGTTTTATACTTTCCTAATCCTCTTTTATTTACTCTCATAATAAATTTTTCAAGCGTACATTTGGTATACATTTTTTTTTAAAAAGGTGTTTTAAGATTATTTCTCACATTAATAAAAATATGACAAGGCGAATTGTAATACAACCTGCCCCATTATGAGATAGATTGTCATAAATGTCACCTACTAATATTTTTATTAATGTCAGATAAGTAAATTAAAATTTTATATTTAAAAAATATGTGTAATATAATGTACTGTAATGTAATATAGAGATATAGTTGTTGACAGATCTTGTTGCACTATTTCTTCAGAAATATGTAACAACTTGTCTCCTTTATATAAACTTATATATTCCTTTGTATAAACTTACGTATGTTATGTATTTTTAAATAATCAATTTAAATATAAACAGGAAGTTAGAAGGAAAAAATAACATATTGTATTTTGTTATAGCAAATTACTCTTTCACATTATTTTTACAAAAAGTATTCAAATGCAATATAACTTTTTCTAATAAATTGTATATATATTTTTACATATATTTTTTAATTGAAATATTTCCTTTATAGCATAACTTGTCACGCGGATTGTATACAAAAATATGAATCACATTGGAGAAATATTACGTTTATTGAATCCCATTGTAAAATAACGTTGGATATTAAATAAAATATTTTAAATTGCGCAAAGTTATGAATGAAATCCAATCAAAACCAATTTAAATAGACCAAGAAATACATTTATCTTTATACAAATGCAATTCAACTTACGTCTTACTTCTATTTTATTATATATATAATATGGATAATATAAAATATTATAAAGCTATTTCTTTGCAAATGATATTTTCATTGCATGGGAAGGTGTAATTTTAAAACCTTGAAGAGCATCTTTTGCTGCACCAGATTGAACTTCATTTTCAAATTCAACAAATGCGATATCATGCCGATTAGGTACCAAGCGCACTTCTTTGAAACCCGGAAATTGATTAAACAGCATTGATAACATCATTTCACTTGTCTCGTCAGGCAGATTTGTTAAGAACAATATTTGATTAGGTGGCTGTTCAGGAACAGCGGCATTGACAAGTCCTGAATGTTGGGGTATACTAGCATGATAACCAATTTGTTGTGAATGTTTTGCTTGCTCTTTTGCACGTTTCTTGGCACGTTTGGCTTCTTCGTCTGCTACTGGAATAACTCGCTTTGGTTTCTTTGGACGTTCTGCAAAGGTGCCTTTCATTTTAGCGATTATATCGCTGTCAGTTTTAGCATATTGTATTCTCTACAAAAACAAAGCATTTGAAAGAGATTATTTTTATATTTTTATACACATGTATGTAATACAAATATATTTATATGAATTTTTAAATTGCAAAATGCACGCGCGCGCATGTGTACACATTAGAATATTCTTAATCCAATATAAAAAAATATAATGTACAAAGATAAAACACAACAATTTTTTATAGTTCTTACCATTGGTTTGTCATAGAATGGGAAACCTTGCATTGATCTTAAGGCATTTGTAGCACTTGCTATTTCTTTGAAAATAACAAACGCCTGTCCACGCATCTTTAATGTTTTTAAAGCTACGATATCCAAAATTTGACCAAATTGAGAAAAAATAGCATACAATGATTTCTTTAATTCTTCCTTCTTAATCTTTTCATTTAAATTATTGATGTAAATTGTATTATTTGGACGAATATCCATTTTGACCAAAAGTCAATGTTAAATACTTTATCTTCTGTAAATAAAAATAATGTGTAAGATAAACATTAAACTTAAACATTAAAAACAATTAAATATGTACATATATATCCATAGTATCACAATATATATACATATAATGTACATTATATATATATATATAGATAGGTACATGTATACAATTTTATTTATATATATATATATATACATGTAATGTATTATACACACATATATATATATGCGTGTGTGTTTATATAGATGCAAGATTAGTATATACATATTGTAAAAGCAATTTAATAAGATATATATATATATATATATATGTGTATGTATATTTCAAATTTTATTATTCCAATAATATATTGCTAATATGACATAATAAATATATGTAAAAAGATTCTTACGTATTGAAATAATTGTTATTTTCTAAAAAAGTTTAATCACAAGATTAAAACTCGATCAATTTCACTTAATATTGTTTAAAAAATTTAAACAAACCGATATATATTTGTTAGGTTATATTACATTAGAGGTTAAGCGTCTATACCGCAATAAGAACCATCACAGGAATTTGGTAAACAGTGTTGCCAACTCTAATGTGCCGGCTCCTAAAAACTTCGTTAGATTCTATCAGGGTATCAATCATGAAACTTTATCTCTGGAAAGTGAAAAGTGAAAATTTTTACTATTAAAATTAATGGAGAAATTTTTCACTTTTCATTTTCCATCTTAGGAATAAAGGTTTATGATTGATATCCAAGGTAACATGCATGCAGTTATGTATATTTTTATATCATCCAATCAGTATTTTAGATCTGGCTAGCGATCATTTCTTTTTCGCTAGAGCGGAAATGTGAAAAGTGAAAATTTTTATGCATCATGTATGAATATATACACACACACAATATATATATATATATATATATATATATATATATATATATAAATTTTCACTTTTCACATTTTCATCCTAGGGAAAAAATACCCTTGGAATCGATTCTATATCTTGAAACGAGATGAAAATTACAAAAGTGAACGAATTTACTAGAATATTAATAATTTCATTGGTCAACATCTAGTAAATTTGTTCACTTTTGTAATTTTCACTTTGAAGATATAAAATCGATTCCCTGATAAAAAAATCTACTGAGTTGGCAACACTGATAGTAGATTTCTGAAAATATATAAATACATGATTTGTCTTTCCATCATGTGTTTGGATGTCGAAAGTTCCTCACAGAGAAGTTGCTCATTCAAGATAATTTCTATGTGATTAGTTGCATCCAGATGTGCAATCATTCACTGAGCGCTCAGTGAGTTCTAATCTGATTGGCACGTTCTGTCAAATCCTAAAATAATATAAACCAATAAGATGAAGGAGTAGTGAGCAGTTGTCGAATTCATTGTTTTGAACGCACCCATTATAGGTCTGTTCTTTTTAGCTAAACTTTTGCACCAGTTCACCTTTCTTCCTTTTCTCTCCAGGAGGAAAACGGAGGAAGAAAGATGAAATTAGTGCAAAAGTTCAGTTAAAAAGAACAATTCTTATATTTCTACTATTCCATGGTCGAAACGTGGCCATCAAAATCTCATTGTGCAATCATGCGATAGTTATATCGCTATTCAAGTATTCCAGAATTCGATTCGATTATAAGAAATAATATCGAAACTATTGGATTATCAGTAAACACCTTAAAAGCTATTATGGCGAATTTGCAAATACAAAAAAGTTTAATGCTAATATACATTAAAAAAAAAGAAAAAAGAAAGAAATATACAACTTGGACATACACGCATATGCAATCGGCAAATTTACAGGACTAAGCATATACGATATATACATATGAATATAGGTACATACCAACATATGTATCATCTACGTAGGTACGTTATATACCTACGTGTGTTGTATAACATAATATCTTGCACGTATTCAACATAGACGCGCGCGTACATACTCTTTTGGTTTGTCTTTTTCTCTCTCGCTCTCGCTTTTCTCACTCTCACTGACTGTGCACGAGGAGGGAGAAGGGATTGAAGAGAAGGTGGAGGAGCGAGAGCGAAAGACGAGCGACGAGCAGAGCAAGGGCAAGCCGGAAAGCAGCGCGAACGTGCGGAAGAGTGGCAGTGTATGTCGGCGTAGAGCGAACGAGCGAGCGAGCGAGCGAACGAACTAGGCGAGAGCGTGTGCGGTGGTGTGTGGTGGTGGTTGGCGATTGGTGTGTGCCGTAGACAGACGGACGGACGGACGGTCGGTCGGTCGGTCGGTCGTTCGTTCGGTCGGTCGGTCGTTCGGTCGGTCGGTTGGCGGTCGGGCCGTGATTGTGTGGAAGGAAAAAACCGAAGAGAAAGTGCAAAATTTGCAGTGCACTGTGCTGGCTACGGTGTGAAAGAAGAATAGTTCGGTTTTTGTGTGGGGTCTGAAGAGGGAGATTATCGTCATCGCGCCGTCATATCTAAGGGGTCTCGCGCGCGCCTACGCGTGTTAGTAGTATCGAGAGATTTCCCATTTTTTCCTCCGTGTATATTTTATCTCTTCTTTATCTCATTCTCTGATTACCGGGGACCCATCGATTTCAAGACGTCAAAGGACGTACGACGCGTGAAAATCTAACCAAAAGAAGGGAACGTGTTACGAGAAGAGCAATGTCCGATCGGGAGAGCCTGGACGATCAACCGCAAAGTAAGGAACAGTTCAGACGTTAGCGTTATAACCGACGAGCCTTCTCTACGTATATATCACTCTACTTCTTTCTTTTCCTGCTGTTCTCGACCTCGCGGTCAGTTTTTTTTTTTTTTTTTTTTTTTAATCATTTCCCTCGCTGCGATGAATGGATCAAAAAGGAGTAAACCGCTAACGCAACTTCTTTTTTTTCCCCTCCGTCATCCCTGCTACGTGCTTAGTGCTTCTCAGTGCTACGGCGCGGCATGTTCGTGCGTGTGCACACGTTAAACTCCAAGGGAAACGAACGAACGTTCATCTTGGAGTTTTTTGACAAATTCTCGCGCCTCCATTCCACTCGTCCGCGAGGAGATCTGATCGTACTCCGATCGTGGGGACGCGGTGTCCAATGAATCCCCCTACATCTGCGTGCATGCACAATCATTGTCTTTCGCATCTCCGCTGCCGGTTCTGTCAAGCGCCGCGCGAAAAGAATCGCTATTTTTCAACGGCATCCAGGATTCAAGATGGCCGGCTGCATGTCGGCCGAGAAGATAGCCCCTTTCACCCCGCTCTCTTACTCCGCGAGCCTCTCCCTACCTCCTCGCTCTCCGTGCACGACGCGCGCACGCACGCGCACACGTCTACACGCGCGACGGATATCTTTTTTTCTCACGTATCGATATTTGCAACTTTCGATATATTCCTCTGCGTCGCAATGCCGGTCGGGTTTTCTTTCTTTCTTTTTTTTTTTTTTTTTACAGTCGATAGCAGATTAAGCCGAATTCTCGTTCGATTGTACGCATATACATATACACAGACACAGACAGACAGACAAACGGACGGACAGACGTATGTATAAAATCAAAATTCTGTACGATACACTAGGCCTGTTCTTTTTGACTAAACTTTTGCACCAGTTCATCCTTCTTCCTCTTCTTTCCTTCCAGAAAGAAAAAAAAAGATGAACTGGTGCAAAAGTTCAGTAAAAAAGAACAGGTCTATTGACAACGTCATTTCATCTTCGAAAGAGTATAGGTAAATATAATGCAATTCGGTTTCGATCCTACATCTACTTATCGGAGCAACACATGTATGTACGCGAGAATATGCATGCATTGCAACCGGCCGCTCGAATTAGCTGCAACTACGTAAACGCAAACGATCTTCTCTCTCTTTTTTTTCCTTCCGCATTGCGTAACGATTTTGACCTCGACACGAAGAGAGATCGTTTAGTTACGATCCTACACTTCTCGTCTGTCAAAAATTTGAAACTTAATTTCTCTCTTCTTGGAGTTCTTTCACTTCGATTTATTTGCTGCATGTGCGCGCATCTTTTATGTTCCTAACCTCTCTTTCCACTATTCCGCGAATACTGCTCCATATTGTCCATCCTTTCTCCATCTGATTTCGTTCTTCGTTCAATTAAATTAAACTTGTGCCTGTTTCCACTAATGTAAATTAACTTTAACTCGATTCGACTTATTCTTCTTTTTCTAATTCTTGGAAACTAGAAAAAGATGAGGAATCGGTTGAACCGAGATTAAAATTAAACTACATTGAATAGAAACAGGCATTAGTGTTTCGGAGCTAGGAATATTCATATCTAATTTCAACAATTTTATCAATTATTATTTAATAAATATACTTAAACCATGTTTTTGTTAAGAAGAGGAAACAATAAATTTCAGAATGTTATTCGAATCAATATATTATTAACTGTAGAATAGGAAATATCTTATAATAATGTATACCCTTATAAGGTTATATCTTTATTAAATTATACTTATAGTCTAACTTTTCTTAATTATATGATTAAATTATTATATGCTAAATATTGAGTTGAAAATATCAAATTAATTAATTATTTACGATAATTATGATTTATGCCTTACTATATTCTATATGTTTTTATCAATAATTGGCCTTGTGGATATTTTGTTTTTATCAGTATTTTTAACATTTAAAGTATTTTCGACTATATAATATGAGAATGAAAGTCATCCTCTTTTTAAAATTATATTATGGAATAAATATTAGTAATTCTTATCAAAATTAGCCTATAATTTGCCTTCTACATGATTTTATATTTATGACTTTAAATTTAATTTATGTTATTTATTCATAAACTCATATTTCATAATGAAAATAATCTTATATTTATGTACTTTACATTTCATTGTGCATACACTCTGAAAGCAGTCATTTTGTATTATCAATCTTTGTCTTATATAAATGTAATACAGGATATTTACAAAGTTATTTTTAAACAGATCAATTTTAAAGAAATGTTGATATTAGTAACATTTATATAAATTCATGCATTTAACACGTATAAACTATGTATTTCTATATTTATTTATATTTAATTTTTTTTCTTTTTTTTTCCAGATCTTTTATGATAAATGGGATGTGTTAAAAAAGCAAGCTCATCGCTATTATATGTTTTATTCAATCTTTATCACTTATTAGACGTGAGACAAGAATAGAATAGTGCTGATAGTGCTCTTCGAATAGTGTTCCTAAAAGTAAGAGTCTGGCTAATCTTCTAGTTTGACTAAAAATGTATGTGTATGTGCACTTACACAAGATCTGTATAAGATGTTTCACATACCTGCTTTTCAATTTTTTCACGTGCTCAGTCATCATCTGATTAATTTTTCATCAAGCCAATAAAAAATAGGACAAGATTGGCCATACTCTTATTTCTTAGGGACACTGTTCCTCAAACACACTCGTAGAGAAATGTGTATTTGTTTGTCACTTGAAATAAATAAAATTCAAAAACATTAGAAAAATTCATTAGAAAACTTCATAAATTCTAAAATTGGAAATTATAAAGACATTGATTGATGGAGTACATGAAATACGACTAAATTCTTTTCTTTTAAAATCTTATTGATTTGATTTTTTTTTGTAATTTGTAAAGAACTGTATAGTTATATATTTTATTAACACATTTCTTTTCAGAATTGATCTTTTTACTAATAAAAATACAGTGACTTTACAAACACTCCACACATTGTACAGTATTACCCCACAAAAACAATAGAGTAGTAAGCTTTAAGCCTTTAGGAGCCTAATTGACCAATCATAATCGATTATTCTTCTTACATTCGACTGTTATTGATCAATTTCTTAAGGCTTACTACTCTATTGTGTTTACGGACTTACAAAAAAGTGATTGACGGTTGCATATATGTATATGTGTATAAAATATATATGTACATTAATAGCACTCTGGCTTTTCATAATGTAACAATTAAGATTGCTAGTTAACCATTATACTATTATACACTGTTAAATCTATAGTGTCAAATTTAATCTAATTAGTCCCCACTGTTCCTACTCAATATATCGTTATTTTATGTTAAAACAATGGTTAAATTTGATATTATATAGTGTCAGTTTGATCCTATATAATGTGAAATTGGCACTATATAATTTCAAGTTTAATTATTTTAGTGTAAAATAACGATATATTGAGTAGGAGCAATGGCAACTTTAAATTAGGTTAAATTTGATATCATAGGTTTAACAGTGTATACACTATTACATTATTATATTAAATATATTTTAATTAGAAAGTAATTAATAAACTCGAATTATCATAAACGAAATAAAAGAATTTTTATCTTTTATTTTTTTTGCACAGTATAATTTTTATTTATAATACTTATTTGATGAAAAATGAAATTTTGTTAATAAGTAGTTAAATTTTTTTTAATTCTTGTGCGAATTTTCATTAATTGTTAGTTTAAATTCATAAAAAAAATTTCTATCCTTATTTGTTAATTAATTACGTTATTTGTTTTACTAGAATATGGGAATCCAGGTGGATTGGATGCTGGAGGTGCTGACTTTGATTCCGGTAAGTACTCCATTGTACATAGTAATCGAAATGGTAAACATGAATCTTGAAGCAGACATGTAATATTCAATAAAGATTAAGTTACTCCATATCTAATGCAAATAGATTTAATTATACTAGTTTATATATGAACGATTATTAAATTAAATATATTATTAGTTATTTATTTAACAATATTGATTAACATCATTGATCGAATATTTAAAAAAGTCGAGAATTTTTTAATGTTATACAAGGCTCATTTTAATTTATTCCTTTAAATATCTCAAAAATAACCTAAAGTCTTAGAAGAAAACTTTTTAGACGAAAGGTCTAAAAGGAGACCAGTAATAATAAGATTAATTTTTGAAAAAAAAAACTTTTAATGATTCTTACATTATTGTCATTTTTTTTTAAAACAGAATTATATGATTTTTTTATGTAATATAATTCCTTTAGTTATCTCCTTATAAAAATATTGAAGTAGAATTATCGCGCGCGAAAAATCAAATAGTCTACGAGAAGTCATATAGTTCAGAAATATATTTTTTTTTAATTTTGTGTCAAAATAAAGTATAAAGTATCTCCTAAACTATTGATTTTTTTACAACTTTACGTTGTAAATTTTATATGCAGAATAATTAGACAAACATATTGTATAAAGAAATAAATCGTACATAATCCATTTTTTTTAATGATGACCTTTATATGACCTCAAAAAATTGATTTTTTTGAAAATTAATTTTATTATATTGTTTTTAACTTTTGTCTGAAATATTTTTTCCTAAAATTTGAAATAAATAAAATTTTTAGGGGTGATCATTTAAAATCGGATATCCTATATATAGAAAATTTATCGAAATTATATCGATTATAATCCCTGCTTCTTGTCTTATTTCTGAATAATATCTAAATAATATAAGTACCATGATTCAATAATTTTGATCATCGCATCCACTTCTCCAGAAGTATTCTAATAGAAACGAGGGAAATGCCAATTCCCCCTTGGAATAAATGTTTATAGATATTCTTGGAACGAAATTGAAATACAAAGTAGAGTGCAGCGGCCAGAAACGAGACACAACGTGCGGCAGTAAGCCGGCACTAGAGCGCAGTCAGCTGGTCGTGACGTCATATCGTCGATAGGTGCGAGCGACAGTAGTGGGAGAGGTTTCCTCGTCTCGTTACTGCCACGCGCGCGCGTTGTGATTTAAAACGCATAGTCACGTGGCAGTGTATCGCTTGTACAACTAATTGCCATCCCATGGGATACGGAAAACGGAATTGGAAATCATGGGGGCAATCAATCAACATCGTTCTGTTCCGATTTTAAGTAGCCTGGCTCCCCATGGAACATATTTTTCAGAACTGGAATGACATTTTAGCCTTACAATAAAAATGGTATGTTACATTTTGTCTATGAATATTTTGTATTTAATTTGTTATGAAAATGATAATTAAATAGCTAAGTACTCCACAGTTACCTCGGCAAAGAGAGTGTTGAACAAGATAGCTATTGAAAGCTTTCAGTATTTATAAAGTAATGAAAAGAAGAGAAAACCAGGATCAACATTTTGGGTATGATATTTAACATAGAATGAAGATACTTGCAGAGAGCAAGTGATAATCTAATAAGAGAAATGCAACGTGTTGATATGGAAAAATACATTGAATATCTTCGCATGGACATATTAATATTTCATAAATGAAAAAATTATTTATAAACAAAAGAGATATACTATTCTCATTATAAGGTTGGAATGTTATTCCGTTTGTGAAAAATATGCTCAATGGGAAATCAGGCTATCTAAAATCGGAACAGAACGATGCTGATTGGTTTCTCTACCATTCCACCTTTTCGATTCCATATTTATGGGACGACACACTAAACCAACATTCAACATTGGCTCGCATTCGACTCGTTGCTACCATAATGCATTCCATTGGCATGACAGTGGGCTCCATGAAAGATCGGCGCGTCATTCGGCACGATTTCAAATGTTCAGGACTATGCACATCGCTTTCTTGCTATTATTTTCGTCATCATCTTTGTCGTCGTCGGTGATGACAATTATTTTATGACTGTTTCGTTGCTGGAGTATACAACGGCATGTGTAAACGGTTCTTTCGTTTGAAAAGCAATGTGTCATTACATATTGACTATAGCGGCTCGGTATCATCGGCGTTTTATTCTCATCGTCTGGCCGTACCGATCACGGTGCACCGCTTTTCCACGAATACTTTTACGCGATCTTTCTTCGTGTAGCATATCGGTTCTGTGGATACGAATGAGTCCGGAAATAGCTATCAGTTTAACTGAGTATATGAGAACGTATCTTGTAATTTTATGTCATCATATTTTGGTGAGTTCTTAGATTTGAACGTTACGTTTGTGCGAAAGTGATTTTTATATTTTTTATTCTGCAGTCATAACTGTTAAAATGTAATTATTGGCGTGTGAAACTTTTATCATACGATATGGTATTTTTAAATTGTTTTTTATTACAGGTTATAAAATATTTGAGTCAATAGAAAAAGAGAAAAATTTTTTTTAATAATGCACGAAGCAAAAAAAAATAAGATATCACGATTAAGGTAGCATAAAGCAATTTTGTATAATGCTTAGAATATATTTTCAAAATCTAATTGCAACATCAAAAACAAATTCATCAAATTTTATACAAGTCAATTTTTTTATTGTAAAATATAAATTATTACGTAATACGATTAGCCAATCATAACGTTGTTACCGGTGTCATTGCTAGTTTGAATAATCCACGAATTAATGTGTGATTAATTTTATTGATTACACGTAGAAAAGATATATGAAAAAATAGTAATGTATATAATAGGTATGTGGAAGAGAGAGAGGGGTGGGGAGGGGATGAATGAATAATTGATTTTTTATTTAGCTTTTTCAGCTATTTCAAATATATTTTTTACAAATAATCTTATACCTCTCTCTAAGTAAATATTATATATTCTTATATATTAAATATTATACATTCTTTTATAATATATATTATCTTTTATAATATATTCGCACTTAAACGGCTCAAATTTCACATTGCTTTAATTTATATTATATTAAGATTATATTTTTATTTCTTCATAAAACGTACTTTTTTGCGCATTTTTTGTTCTGCGAAACTTTATTGCAATATTTCTGGTCCATCGTGTTTGTCATTTTTATTTCTTCACAATTTCTAACTTATTTCTTAATTGCTCTAGCAACGAAAAAAAGATGTCTTTTAGCAACATCTTTAGAAACATTTTTGTTTTTTAAAAGTACACACGTTATAATATAGCTTCTATAAAATTTCTTTTATAGACATAAACTGCAATGCTTGCAGCGTATGTTCCACTTTGGTATATCCGTTACATTGTAATATGACTTATAGTTCGGCTTTGCGCCTTCTGCGATTTGCTCAGCTGTGTTTCTCCTCTATCAATCAACTGCAGCATCACAGTAGCATACTCAAAGTAGAGTGCTATGATTATCTTATGTACAATACATTTAGTATATATAAGCCGATATAAAATTACCTATTCTATTTTTAAAAAACTTGTTTTCCTTATTATTTTTAGCATATAATCATAGTCGTCTTTAAACCGAAGTTTTTCATTAATAATTATTTGTAGATACTTCATTATTTCTACCTATTTTATTTCAGTTCCATTTAAACATTTTAATATAATATTATCACTTAGCTCTTTCCTTATGCTTCTGATTATCATAGTATATAGGATAACTCCGGCAAATACGTCGCGCTAGATTTACGCTGCAGAAGTCAGAAAAAATAGAAGGAGTGAGGGTAATTTTCCTGCAGCTCTGTTACAGTGTCTTTATATGCCTATTATATGTCTATTATATTAGTATCATGTTATAATTTCAGCTTCTTGCTGTTAATATTAATGAAATTATTGGGAGTCATTGTGTTAAGTAGATCATGAATTATAATCTATATAAAATGATTGTTGTAGGACGTGCAAAAGACTTTATCGCGATACATGAGTGTAGAGGAATAGTAAAGTATGTTGTATAACAAAATACAAGTATTTTGCTCTTGTATTTTTTGTTGTCTTGTATATCCCACCTGTTTGGGATATACGGCATTTTTAGCGAGCGGGATTTATATCTAAAGCATACAAAGTGTGATTGAATTCAGTGCACTAAATGCATTACATGAAACATATATCTCATGTCATAACACTTGTAATATTGTGAGAAGATTGTATTTATTACTTCGTGTACACATTTAATACTCTTACTCCTTAATAAAACTTCATATACATTTTATAAGTTATTGTGTCATTTTACATCTCATTTATATGCATTATTTGTAAATTTTTCATGAGCTGTATATAATTCTCCTGTGAGTAGTCATATATCTCACCCCTATGGGATATATGGCAAAAATGCAAGGGTTTAAAAAAGTTCATTTTTTAATACGCGCGAAATAGAAATATTTCGGATTTCTAATATTTTTTTCATAATAGTAGACAGTACAAAATTTTTACTGATAGTTTACTTTAAACAGTAGTAAATAATACTTAATAAATTAAGTTTTTGATAGATGCGGCGTATACACCAAAGTTACCCTATATTTCATTTTTTCTGCATTTAATTTTAATTTACTTCGTTCCATTCTTCTACTATACTAAATATCATATTTATTTTGTTAACTTTTACTTTTTCTAATTATATATATTAGCGTATCATCTGCAAATATTTTTATATTACATTCTTCTGGACAAATTTTGGTTATATCCATAATCTCTGTGAAGCTGGCACTCTATTGTCAAAATTTTGATTTAATTAATATAGTTTTGACTTTTCTCCAAAGAGTTCTAGAGTTGTTGATAAGTTTAGGAAAGAGTTCTGACGATTAAATATAAAATTGTGTAATTTATGGATGTTTTTCATTTTATGGAATTTACAGAGACAGTCCATTTTTTTAACCATCTTTTCAACAACAGTGATTTTCTTTCTTTTTAAAAAATTTTTAATAACTCTAATTCTAAACAATGTAAGATTATCTTCTTTATAAGAATTGAAATAGACACTCCACTAACTTCATTACACATATCCTCGTTTACAATAAATAAACAACTTACGATATAAAAAAAATTAAAATAGTAATCCATATTTCGGCCTTCTTTTCTTTTATATTATCGAAGGAGGGTTAATTATACATATAAATTTGATATTAAATTGTTCTTCGAATCAAAGTATTTTACTTTGCATTTTTTTGCTGATTGTACTGAAATTTCGAAATAAGCCATTTTGAGAGTCATTTTTAAAGATATTTCAAATCTATAACCGAGTGCTGTTCCGAGATCGACAAATCCGACGAAATAAAAAAAATTATTATCTGTTGCATTCCTAATTTTAATCTATCAGAAATTGTATATTCTGCAGTACATGATTCCTGCTAGATTAAAATTCTTTTTTTTCTATTTCTTTGATTGCAAATAATCCCTACAAAGAAATGTATACAGTATAAAATCTTTGATTCAATAACCATCGTAAAAAAATAATTAATAATACTGAGCGTTTATTAAGATTACAGTTGTGTCAAAAATGGGTCGAAATAGTCAACAGATAAAAGGATTGCACTACTTTGTTGGTATATCTTTAAAGCTTTAGAATAAAGGCTTAGAAATGATCACTAATTTCAATGAAACGGGATTATAAAGTATATTCCTCTGAATATAATCGTATTCCTATTTGAGAATAGATTAAGCGTTTCCGAGAGATATATTTCAATTAAATTTAATAGTGTCAGTTCATTAGAGTTTGTACTCGAGTATCTGTAGTTGTGGAAATTCTAAAGTTTCATTGACAATCCTCTGTTTATCTATTTTGTATACATTTTGTCGAAATAATTCTAATTACGTTATCAAGTAGACTGTTACAATACTTTGTATAAAGTGATAGTTTATTCTGAAGAATATTGCATTAAAATTATAAAAAAGGCGGCATCTTTTTTTCATAATTTTAACGCCATATTTTTCGCAATAAACTATCGCTTGATATGAAGCATTATAACTGGAATTGAAATGGAACATCTCTATATAATTATAGCAATCAATATTATTGCTATAATCATTCAAAATGTGTGTGTTTCAAATGTGTATTTCTGCAGTATTTTAGAGCGAAAAATTGTCGTTTTTGTTTAAGGAGATACTCGCGCTACTTCCTAGTTAATAGACAGTTTAAATTTTCAAAATTGTAAAAGAAAAACAATTTGTAAAAGAAAAAATAATACAAAAACATTATTAACAATATCTAATTTACTATTATCATTACATACAATTATTGTTAATTTTATGTATCATTAAATATTTTAAATTGACACTCTAAATTTCTTGGAGTGACATTTTATTCTAAAAGAGTGAAAATATTACCACTATTGAAAAAGTAAAAATTTGTACTCTTGAATAAGCAGATTTTAACTCTTTTTTTTTAATGAAATTTCATTCTTTTGGAATAAAATTCACTCCAAAGGAAATCTTACTCCATATTTCTTGTGTGAATTTATATACAGTCTGATTCTGTATATATAGCGTGCTGAAATTTTTTTCGGACTTAAAATGCATTTATGAGTAGAATTAGGATATAATAATATCATTTATTAAATTGTACAAGCAATTTAATAATTTTTTTATGCTAATAAGCATTTTTTTCAAGAATATTAATCATCATATACATATTAAAGAGCCCAGGTGTTCAAGCTCGATCATGGCTACGCGCTCGGAGAACCGCTGCACGCTTTGTTTATGTTGAATAGCCACGCGCCAGCCAAAATGTTACTATCTCACTTTGGCAAGCATTCGACTCATTCGTGCGCGCAGCGGTTCTTCGTGCGTGGCCCGTGATCGAGTCTGAACATCCGGGGTTCTAATTATATGTTAATGAAAATCTACAAACTGCAAATAATTTATTGCGAAAAATATTACCTCAGCTAGGATTTGCACCTAGAACTCCCTACTTTCTGGGACAGACGTCCTAATTAACGTTATTAATTTGATTATCGAGGCTTTGGTAATATCTGTTGCAATAACCAACAATTAAAAGAAAACGTTGTTTGAAAGAAACGTATTATAAACAATGATATAAACGAATTTAGACCAATGAGAATAAATCTAATTAAATGAGAGAAATCCCATTCGGTCAAAGCGCAAGTTCCAGGTTTAAATTCTGGTCTAGGTAATACCTATTTTTTGCAAAATAAATTATTCGTAGTTTAGTTTTTAGATTTACATTTACATATAACGATTAATATTATTTTATGAGATTATTACCATAATTGATGATTATTACCATAAAAAAATAATCAAATTCTTTGTATGATTTAGTAAGTGATATTACTATTTTGATTCTGTTCATGAATGCGTTTTAAGATCGAAAAAGATTTCGAAGCGTGATATGCAAAATCAGAATTATTTAAAGTTTTGTTTTACAATAGTGGATTCAAATGAACTTTTGCATGAATATTTATTACAGTTTTATTAATATATATAAAAAATTTAATTCACAATGCTACAATCTTATCAAATTTTCAAATAAGTATTATTTTACGTAAGAAATACGATTTTACTTAAAATAAATAAAAGTATTTTACTTAAAGTAAACAAAAATTAAATAACTTTTAAATGCATAGATACATATTTAATTACATATTTAACTTTAATAAATATCTATTTCGATTAGAAAAACGTTTCATTGTATTTAGTGATTTATTAAAAAAATATTATTTTTAAGATAAAAAAAACAAATACTATTATATCAATTATCAAGATTAACAAATGAAATAAACTATAATGTTTATTAAATGTTATAAATTGAATTTATTGTTACTTTATTCATTGTTAATAAATTATGTTATTTGCTTATTTTAATACATTTTACATTTGTAAAAAAATATTTTTTTACTAAATAAATATGCAGTAAAATTAAATATTTTGAATTAAATAAATATTTATTACATTTAGAAAAACATTTTATTTTATTTAATGAATTATTTAATTATTTATTACTTCTTTATTCAACAAAGATATCATAATGTTTAAAATTTAATATCAAGCATTTTTGAAAAAGAAAATCCTTCAAAATAAATAATTTCTTTGTTTTCGATTGTTTGTTTTAAAAATACACTTTCATTTCCTTGTAATAATAAATAATTTTTATTCTTAAGTAAATATTTTCTTTTCTAAAATGCTACATATTTAATTTGAAAAATAATGAAAAATATTTTTCTTTATTCAAATAATTTATTAGATAAAATAAAATGTTTTTCTAATCAAAATAAATATTTATTTAAGTTAAAATAATTAAATTTAATGCAATTTATGTATTTATTTAATATAAAATATATATTATAATTACAATTCTATAAATTATATGTACATATAGAATTTTTATAAAATTAAATTTTATCTGATTTAATTTAAGCTGATATAACATGATTTAATTATTGTTTAATATATATAATGCATCATATATTATTAGTAATACAATTATCTTAATTTTAATTTTAATATTTTATTGCACTACGCTTTTTTTATTAGTGACTTGAAAATAACAAAATTTTATTTATTCTTCCTCCTTTTGTAAAATTTAGAATACTTTTAAAAACCGCCAAAATTATTGGAATTTTGCCATTAGTTTCATCTAATGAAACGCAACGAATTAAGCAGATATGTAGACTATGATTATGAAACCTATTTTAATATCATTTAATAACATATTCGGCAAAGTATTAATTCCGTTTAAAGAGAATTGATTGATGGGAGATAAAAAAACTGAAAATATCGCTGTTTACAATACTAATATGATTTGAACATTAATAAAAAAAATAATCATATTAAACTTGGATAATTTTTTGGCCATTCAAATTTGAATTGGTCTTGAATTAATAAAATGTCTAATAAATGATATCTTTCAATCATTCATGATTTATGACATGGACATTTGCATCGTTTCGTTTTGATTTATGCTGGAAATGCCAAATGTTAGCAGGATGACAATATATACTGCAAAGGAAAGAAGGTTCCATAGGAGAAGAGGACATGGTACAACATGGTCGAGGAGTTGGTGTTGGGATTCACGTTAAGGCAGGTCGGCGCGGAACGCCACGAGCCGCTTTTCAGGCGCAGAGATCAATGCATCCGCGATCGTCTCCGTTCGCAGTCGCCGCCGCCGCTGCCACCGCTGCCGCCACCGTCACCGCCGCCGCCTCCGTCGATGAACTCGTCACTTTCTGCGCGATCTTGGACAGATAAATCCACGATAAATCTTGGACATTTACGTGCGCGAATATAATTGCGAGAAACAATTTCGGAATTGGAAGTAGTAGTGGTTTTAATAAAGGAAACATCCTGATACAGAAACCTCATATATGATAAGCATGGATACAGGATAATCATAAAGAAAAGAAAGATATGACTGAAGCCTATTAGTGGTTCAAAACGACTATGATGACAATGTTGAAAATGATGATAACAATGACGCCATGTCGTGTTTGCAAGATGGTGATGCGTGCGATGCTCGCGCCCTGTGCAAACGTGCAATAAAATACAATGCAAGTCGGCGGGCGAGAAGTGAAGTGGGCGTTTCTGCATAAATGCCGTGCCAATCGTTTATTGCAAAAATTCCTTATTGTCATTATAAAAAAGAGAGTAATAAGAAGTGCAATTTCACAGATGATCATCCTCAAATGTGTTCAAGAGAATCGCTTGACTTGCAAATTTTGATTTAAAGAAGATTCTTATAGAAGTCTTACAAGAATTTTTGATCGTGCTGATACCTGATACAATTGAAATGAATGAGAGATTGAACGATTCATATTAAAGAATCGTTTATTGAATAGTGTAAAAATTTTACTTTTTGAAATTACAAGTCAATGCATATAGTTGGTATATTAAGCCAGTATATTCTTGGAAAAAAAAAGCGCAAAGAAATGAAGTGAAGAAGAAAATGATGTTCTCGATATTTGATCGTTTTTCTTCACAGATAAAAAAAGATTTAAATATCGGCCAAAAGATCAAATATCGATCAAAAGATATTAACTGAAAAGATATTTTCTTAAAGCAATTTTGTTTATTGCTGATTGAGAAACACCCTGCAATTATATTTTATCCATTATTTTGGTTTCTACTAAAAACTGTTCTCATGAATAATCGCGAACGATGGCGTCCTTCACGTTTCTGAAATTATTCTTTACAGTCGAGAGCGTCAATGAAAAACAGCGAATTTCTAAATAAATGGTAATTTAATAGGATCAAGAATTGTGAGTGGAATCTGGAAGAGAGAAAGAGATACGAAGCGAAGGTGAAAGACAAAAAAAGGAAAGAGTTTAAAAGCATTAAGAAAAAAGATTATAAGAAGATGATATGCGAACATGCTACATTTAGTATTCGATTTAATTATTGCACCGCATAGAATTAGCATTACTTGACATCAAGCACTCAATGATATCGGCAAAATATCTTCTTTGCCATTTTTCGTATCGTTTTCGAAAAAAAAGCAAGAAGTTGAAAAAACGAATATGATAAAATAAAAAGTTAAAAATTGTATCCACATATCGTAATGTAACGTTCTATGAACTTATCCAAAATAAAGAATAATATGAATATGTGTGTGTGCGTGTAAATAGTTACGATAGAAGATAAAAGAAATAAATGAAGTTTACACTAATCATATTGAAATCATGAGCGAACAAAAAGATACTAATACAGGTAGGAAAGAGGAATTAATGTAACACAGTAATCATGCTGAACTACCGATGAAAATCTAACCGTAAGGCATCTTATATGCGCGAAGGTGTGTATCAAGGAGGAGAGGAGACTGAATGTGATGCAACATAGAGACTACTTTAAGAAATGGATCAAAATAGTGAAAGTGTATATTTGTACTACATTTTCATTCTTCGTAAATATGCGAAGATGAGCAAGAATCGATAAATGGACTATAGAAAAAGAATACAGCTGCTGAAGGAGATCGAGAATTAGAAGATATTCTCTTGTCTTGATGATATATTTGTTCGATTGATTCGTCTTTAGGAGATTAATGAAGAGATTTATTAGCGAATTTATTATTATAATAATAGAGTGAGGATTTAATTAATAAGAAAAGAATTTGAGAAAAACCTGCACGATGTCCGAATTATTTAAAACAGAAGAATAATTTTTTTTTTTAGCCTGGTTACGTCTATGAAAGCTGAATTTGTTTAGCGATTTACATAAATGTACTATACGAAAAGTGACAGCCTGTGACACTAAATTTGAAAAAGAAGAATACGACTTCACGTTGAACGAAATTATTTGTTTAACGATTTCTGAAATGAAAGATTTTATACATAAAATTTATTGTGCTTAAAATAAAAGTTGTTAGGAAGAAAAAGAAAGAAGTGAATAAAAATGTAGTAGTTATTTGTTAATGTAATTTCAATGAACTGTGAGTTTAGTAATGTAATATAATTTTTAACTAAAGAAAAAAGGGAGAAAAAGAGAGATATATTATATATAAATGCACAGATTATCCTAGTATCGATAAAATGTTCAAAAGCAGGATTTTTCAGGGTGATCTTAGCCCCGTTCCAATTCCAAGCGGCCTGCAACAATTCAGTACGTAATATTGTACTCGAAAAACTACATTGTATTGATCATTTGTTCTCTCAGTGCGATTTTGACACAAATCTCTAATTCCTTTTGTATGATCGATTTCTGAAATATCCTTAATTATTTTTTTTAAATATTATTTTTAATATATTTTTTTAAATATTATTTTGTATTATATCTTAATCTTCCATTTGTAATTATTAAAAAAAAAACATTTTTAACTGAAGAAAGAGAATAATTATTAACAGTAATAAGGAAAATGGATCGATAAGTGAACAACACAAATAAACAAAGAATCCTCTATTCGAAACGGATCTTGATGCTTATATATGTGTGTGCACGCGCGTGTGTGTAATACATTTTTTAATGCATTTATGTAAACTGTAAACTGCGCACCGATTCGGTTTGTTGGACTTGAACAATAAATTGATTCTGCACATTATCATAAATTACATTGGCTGCATTCAGCAGAAGTTAGCGCTACATTAGTGTACTTTCAAGTTGATTTTATTGAAATTTTATTGAATTCTCTAAAATTACAATGGTAATTAGTAAAATTATAGTAGTAATTAAGCGTAGTGTTCTATAAAATAAAATTATTAAATATATATAATAATAGCATTTTAAACTAATTCTGGTAAATATAAAAGCATTACCTTTATTATTATATTATTATCATAATTACTATCATTGTATTTACTCTTTCGACAATTATTTTAAAATTTTAGTTGTAATCAAAATGTCATTCTAATTTATTTGATAACAATATAATTATTGAAATTACTAATAAACAGCAAATGCAGCTTTTTAAATTTTTTGATAAACGCCTTATTTGCAATATATTTATTAAGCAAACTATAAATACTTTCTAGCAAATTGTAAATACGTTTTATCCATCATAAATAGCTTTAGTGAATTTTCCATTATTATAATGTCTACTGTATAAAGATAGCTTAACGTTATAATTTATATTGCCTTAATATATATATTTAGCACTGATTTCTATTGTAGGACAATTTTTAATGTGTTTTGGAAAGAATTATGATTGCTTAGTAACATATTTGAAAATAATAAACAGCTTTTCTGAACGCAGCCAATGATCGTTAATTTTAATAATGTTAATAAGCATCTTAATTACTGAATAATTATTAAATAATTTTCTTATGTTAATACAGTCTTTGGCGTTAAAATAATCCATCCTAATTTATCACAATTTTGAGAAATTTAAAACAAAAATTATTTTTAAATACAATCGACTCTTGTTAAGTTTATCACATTGAGAAAAAGATACATTAAGCTATTGAATATTTTAATGACAGCTACAACTTTTGAAAGTTGTTTCATGATTTCTCTAATAAAAAGACTACAAAAATAAAAAAAAATACGCCAAATACATAAATGCATTAAAAAGTGTGCAATGAAAATTAAAAAAATTTATGTTTCTTCAAAAGTTAACTGTTAAAAATGAGTATGAGATTAATACAGCCAATTAGTATTATAATAAAAAAAGACTTTAAAAATCCTATGAAAACATTCAAAAATTATTTGTAAAAATGGATGTGTTTATCAATGTAATTACTTAACAATTATGCGCAATAAACATTTAATGCATCTAAAAATATATACAGTAAAAAATTTTTGTTTAGTGCAGTGGATATGAATAAAAACAACATTAATTTTTTAGTAGTATAATTTTTTATGTTTGATTACATCTTCGTAGTAAGTTTTTCTAATAATAATGAAAAATGATAATGATAATTATAAATTTATACTGTAACACAAACAATTATAATAGTAAAACTTAGGAATATAATTTGAAACAGTAAAAATAAAAATACAACTGATACTTTATTCTGGAATTGAAAATATAAATATATCTTTGTATCACTCAATGGATTAAATAGTGTGAATAAATTAAGAACATTAAATAGCAAACAAATTGAAAATTATCGAATAATAATTATTAATATTGTTCTGTAAAGTTCTTGATTAAAAAATAAATAAAATAAACAAGTAAATAAAATAAGTAAATAAATCCTAATGTTAAAAATAGGCTTATAAGCCTGTTATGCGTATTTTTACTCCTCGTGTCTTTTACCATTATTTACTAACTGTCAAGAGAAAGAAAGTATAATAAGGATAACTTTAGCTCATTTTTACAAATGTTTTAAAGTTTTCAACATGCATTATTTTGTTTCATCCAAATCTTTCTTTCTCTTTATTTAATAAATTGCATTCAGTGTGTTATTTCTTGTTTATGACGTCACAAAACTAAAGGCCTATGGTTAAATCAATAAAGTTACAAAAAGAAACCAACAATAGAAATAGGACCGGAGCATGTATGAGAAAAAACATTTTTAATTAGAATAGTTTTTTAGGATAGATTACTTAAACACTTATTAACTTTAATAAGTGTTTCTCATTTATGACGATCCAATATGGAGTCGCGTCGACTCGTCAAAAGCCTTAATTTACTTATTTAAAATTATATTTATATTATATTTCTGAAAAGAATCTCTATTGAATTAAAAAGTAAAATCAATTATGCGTGTATATTTCATTTATTAAATGAAATATTAAATAGAATGTCGTGCCAGAAATGTGATGTTGATGAAAAACAAAAAAAATATTTTAAAATTATTTTGTGGAATAATCAACATAATCCAATTCAATTTTGAGTTTAAATCTGCTAATTTAAGAATCACATAACGTGCAATAAATTGCAATAAATTAATGTACTTATTTGTGTATGTTGTAGGTCAGCAAGGCCAGCAGAGTGAGCAGGAACTGGCGACGAAAATGTTGCAAATTCAAAGTAAAAGATTTTACCTTGACGTAAAACAAAACAGACGTGGGAGATTTATCAAAGTTGCCGAGGTAACATCTTTTAATTCCAGACGTGTATAAAGACTATTTCATAGTACAAATAATAATAATAAAATATTAAAATTCAAAAAAATAAATAAAAACAAATGGGCAATTGGGAATTTGGTACAGTGATCAGTGCGTAATATGCTTTGAAAAAGCTTTATCTTACATAAATAAAATGTACATGTTTCGACCTTCTTCAGCAAATAGAAATACTTAACATCGATCCATGAAGTTATAGATGAATAAATAAGATGTTACAAAAAATTACATCAATACAGTCGTAATCATTGCGGTCGTAATCAAGAAGGCTAGAAAACTAGCCTTCTTCAAAGCGTATTACGCACTAGTCACTGTGCCAACGTTACCCGTTTGTTTTTATTTATTTTTTTAAATTTGTCACGGGAATTTCAATATTATTACTTTTAAAAAATAGTTTAAAATATTAAAAAATAAAATATTAAAAATATAGTCTTGCAACAACAGGGCCCAACACAACTTGCCCAAACGCTTTGCGTGACACTCGTTAATAGCAAATTCCTGAAATTATTCGAGACGAAATTTCTATCAATATATCGAGATTACAGTAGTTTTTATGGTTGCAGTAGTTTTAAATAGAAAGAGTTTAAAATTAATCAATCGAACTATCGCCAATCATTTGTGCGTTTAAGCATGGCACATTGTATAATAGTGACAGTATTTTCAAACATCAATCCTATTATCAAAATTAATGTTCACTAATATTAGTGAAAATCGATGAGAATTAAATACGAAATGAATTCTTATGCATACATAGTTGCTTCTTATTTTTATGGTATTTATACTAAACTATTAATTATAGATGATAATAGCAAATTAAAAGGTAAGTATTGACTTTGAAACGTGATATGTATCGAATTATGTCAAAGCTGTCACATAAAGTGATAGTAGGGTAAAGCGAGATAATTTGAGTTAAAAATTCCCCTTTAAGGGAACAAATTTTAAATTGCATTTTTTTAATTCTACATGTATGTAGAATTAACCTTTAAAGTTAAAAAAAAATAGTTTTGAGATAATGGTCATTTTCTGAGACGCGCGTATACGACGAAAATGGAGTAGGTAGCGGAGGGCTGACTGCTGGAGTGTATTGTGCTCATTTCAAGAGACTGTTTCTATTCTGTTGTATCGAGACTCTTAAGCCTCAGACATAATACGAGGGAATAGCAATAGCAATAGGAATAACATAATTTAATCAGAAATTAGATACATGGGAATACACAGATTCTGATAAGTTGAAATCGTGTTATTCCCTATCGCTATCGCTAATCTACTGCATTGTGTCTGGGGCTTTACAATTAGAATAAATTGAGAGGAACCGAAAAGAAATAGACTTGTAACTCTTATAGATAGTTCCATATTTGTTATTTTGAAATTTATCCGCAATCTCACAGCTTATTACGGACTAATAGGAGAAATCGTGATTTTATGGAAAAGAGCCTTATGAAGGTATTGTTATAAATAAACATTTCACTAATGAAAACTGTCAGCATATGTACTGTTCTGACTTGGATAGCTGGTATACATGTGATTTCTTTCTTATTGCAGTTTATTTTCTATTGTATTCAAATACTTTTTCATTAATAAAATAATTGTAAAATTATTTATTTTTATGATATTTATTATTAGCATCGAATTATTATTACTTAATTTATATGTTATTGTACGTTTATTGCATTTTTCAAACAATACATTAATATAGTGATCTTTAAATGGATTTTGGATAAATTAATGTAAAGAACGCCTATTTAATCATGCACTATTCTATTTTTATTATGGATAAAAGATCGAAGTAATATTATAGTTCATATATTAATTTGTACATTTCTACAAATGTTTTTTTTATTTTATTACCATTTTTTACCATATCATTTTGTGACAGCTTTGACAGTTCAATGCGTATCGCATTTTAAAGTCAATACTTACTTCTTAATATGTTATTTTTTTTTATTAATTAATAGTTTATGTATAAATACAATATAAATAAGAAGTAACGACATATACATAAGAATATCAATTCGATAAAAAAGGATTGATATTTGAAGACACTATTACTCTACTGTTCAATGTGTCATGTTTAACCGCGCAAATTTCCGATAGTTCTATGGGCTAACTTTAAACTCTTCTCATTGAAAAATTATTATAGCCTTGACATTTTGGTATCAGGATGTCTTGAAATGATTTTAAGAACCTGCTTCTAATAGGTGTGACGTCTGGAACAACTTGCATGTAACAATTACGCACAAATAGTTTCTTTAAAAATGTCTCGTTAATTTTAATTTTTGAAAATTTTATATTCAATTTACAAGTCATTTAAAACATTGTCTGTGACAATGAAAACTACGTTTGATAAAAATGATAATATTTTCATGGAATGTACAATAATATTTTTAAATATCTTTCGCAAACATACTTATTTCATTGAAATTAATATATAATCAGATAATAATCTATATGTAAAATTTTTTGATCATGTAAAATGAATTATATAAATTTATGAAATTGTTTTTTATTTCAGATTGGAGCGGATGGGAGAAGAAGCCAAATTTACCTGGCACTCAGTACAGCATCCGAATTTCGGGACCATCTGTCGACATTTAGCGATTTTTATGCATCTTTAGGTACAACATCTTTAATTAAAATCATAATAATACAATTAATTTAAAATAGCTATGTCCAAATCATAATAATATAATTTTGATTTAAAATAGCTATGTCCAATATACAATCCCATTTTAATTTATTACTATTTTTATCTTTGCAAAGTAAGTTAAATTAAAAGTATGAATATTATGTTTATTTTTAAAAATAGAATTGTATAATTTTTAACTCAAGTTTTTAAATGTGATTATTAATTATTTTATATATAAAAGTATTAAGAGATATCTAAAAATCAATTATTTACTATATAGATATTTTATATTTTATTCTGGCATATTTAGACATAAAATATGTAATTTTATAAATTATATTGATTTTTTAATATTTCTAACTTAATATTTCCATATGCAGAATAATTAGAGAAATTATGTAAACAAAATCATACAATTCCATTTTTTAAAATGACCATAATCTTTACATGATAGCGAAAAATCAATTTTTTTCTGAAAATTGATTGTCATATTTGTACTCCATCAAGGTATATAACTTTTGTCTGGGCACATTTTTAATTCAATCTTACTTTGCAAAGATAAAAGAGTTAATAAGGGACATATGTATTGTATACATGAGGCATAACTCATATAAAGAGTTAATACGTCTTATACATAAAAAAATAAATTAAAAATATGAAATAAAATTGTTTTGTATGAAGCTTTGTTTGAAAGAAAAATAATTTTGAAAATCCATCGAATACAATTATATTTACTTTATATTTATTTTATTCACTTATAAAAGACTGTGACATATGTATTCAATTATTATGCAGAAATTCTCATACTCTGACATTACATCTGAAGCTAAAATATTTGAATATTATAATTTAAAAAATTGTATTTATCTCCTAGAAAATTGCTTCTTTAAGTATTAGCAACGACTACAATTTTTATCATATAATAGAAAAGCAATGAAAATTAATTTTAATTAGTATTTATATGATGACATTTATTAGGACAACGGTTAGAAAATAACATAATATTTGTTTAGAAATAGAATATCCGATTTTTTTGTAAGGTATTTCATTCCTTAAAAGTGCGAACATGCATGTATAAAAAAATGTGTCCGTTATTTTTATCTATAAGAAAAACAATATATTCAAAGCTCGGATACTCAAAATCAGAAAAGGGTGCTCTTTCTTATTAATAATATTTACTTGAAAAAAAAAGCAATACATTAATATTATCTTCTGTCATTATATCATGGTGGTAACTCGATAGAGACTGAAAGGAAAAAACAAAATAATAGAATAAATAAAAAATAACGATGTTTTAACAGTGTTTACAAACATTAAATTGTCGACAATGGAATGAATGTTATATTTATCTATTACATTATATTTATATCTATGAAATTGTAGCAGATTGTATACATATTTGACGAATTTTTAAATCAATTTTCTCGAAAATGAATTCTTATATGAAGAAATTTATTTCATATTTTTAATTAATTTTTATGTGAAGAATCATTCCTTTTCAGTTGAATCATAAATCACGCGTCACTCTATAAAATATTGTATTAAAACTTTATAATTTGGCATATATTGAAAATATTGATATATTATAAAATTAATCTTTTTTTCTATTTACCACAATTTCCATCAAGTATTGAGTTTATATTTACAATAATTTTTTATTTACAATAATTTTTATCAATTATTAAGTTTTTGTGTTTGAAAAAGATGTTTAATTTATTAACATCTTTGCTTGCCGGATAATCAGGTCCACCAAATCCGGAAAATGTGCCAGACGATGGAAAACTCAAATCAGAAATGATGGTGAAGGATAATAGACGATATTACTTGGACCTCAAGGAGAATTCTCGCGGCCGTTTCCTGCGGGTGAGTCACCCTGTATGTACCAGCCAATGTACTTACTTTCTACGCTAAGTCATAAGAAGACTCTGTCGGCTTTCATCTCAAGAGGTCTGCTTTTTTTGAAAAATGAAAAGATAAATAGAGTTCTTCTAAAATTGTTGATAAAATGGGTTATCTAATATAATCTCGTCTTATGAATCCAAACAATACAATGAATTAGGACAGAAGATTTTGTGTAATATTTATGTTACTTTCCTCAGGTGTCGCAAACGATAACACGAGGTGGACCTAGGACTCAGATTGCAATACCAGCGCAAGGTATGATAGAATTTCGTGACGCATTAACGGATCTTCTTGAGGAATTTGGGACGGATGATGGTGGCTTCAAAGGTGATTTACCGGAAGGTCGTTATATGCGCGTGGATAGCAAGAATTTCTATTTTGATATCGGCCAGAACAATCGTGGCATCTATATGAGAATTTCTGAGGTATATATAAATTATTTTTCTAAGAAACGAATAGATAAATCATTTGAAATTATTACCTATTTCTTGTTTATATATTTTTTCTTTTTATCCTTTATAATCTTTGTTTTGTCAAAAAAAAAAGATCTGCTCGAATTGGCCGGTGATCATCTTAACGTGAAATTATGAGAAAAAGAACTCCTTTTTTTAATTAAGATATTTATCTAGAATAAAACGTAGAAAACATGATATTATCGTGATATGATCAGGCATTTAATTTATTGAGATCACAATCAGGATTTTCATCAAAATTTTAATTATTGAGTGCGAAGAATAATACTCAGCAATTATTAAACAAGAGTTTCTAGGTTTATACGTGTGAATACACAACAAGAAAGGAAAGAAAGCCTTTAACGGCCTTTAACCTGAATTTTA
Source organism: Acromyrmex echinatior (assembly GCF_000204515.1). The sequence goes on along the minus strand of NW_011627252.1, from coordinate 642,459 downwards.
AGTGCTTAAATAATTCTATGTGAATTTATATACTACCTATACAATTATTTAAATTGCGCGAATTAATTTTTCAATCTTGAAACGCAAACCAATTACACTATAATAGTAATATCACGAATTAAATTGCTTTGCAATTTATTAATTTGATGCTCATAGCATTTTATAAAGATCGTAATAATGCTGGATAACAAATTAAAATCTTATAAATAATTGTATTGCGAAAAATATTACCTCGGCCCGGATCTCTAGCATTCCGTGCAAGCATCTTAAGCCTTTAGATCATCGGAGCCTCTATTTCCTAATATTTTTTTCATAATATTAGGTGTTGGAATTAATTCGTAGCGTTTTACAAGTGATGGGAAGTACTTTCATTAATGTATTTTTTAATGCTCATGTGAAATAAATAACATTCTTTCATTAAAAACGCTACGAATTAATTCCAACACCTAATAGTATATAGTTTTTGGTGTAATTTATTTACTTTAAGCATAGTAAATAATACTTGATAAATTAAATTTTTATTAGGTGCATCGTTATATAGTGAAATTACTTTATCCTTTTATAGAAATCTTCTTTTTTTCATAAATCTATAAACACTATTTATACATTGGTTTAACAAAAAAGAAAACAAAATCCTATCCGTAACTATGATTCTACATTAGTCACAAACGATTGCGAGCTTGTTGCAATCAATTTGTGATCAATTGCAACTAATGTAGAAGTTAAGAGTTGCGAGACGATATATCGTTTTAAAGTCAATGTCATATTTTGCATAATAAATGTTAATTATATTTATATTTTTTTACAGCAAAATTTTTGTAAGAAAAAGACTTACAGCCCTTTAAAAATTATAAATGCTCTTATTAAAAAGTAATAAATTCAAAAAATACCAGAAATAGAAATGGAATCTTTTTTGAGTAGATACTTAACAAAATATTTAAGTTTATATTTATATTAATAAAAAAATTACATTTATTATTTTTTTAATGTCAACAAAATAAAAAGAAAGCAAAATTAATGAGGTTTTTAATAAATATAACATGCGACGGTAGAAAAAATGTATAAATTATTTTCTTATAGGTGAAGACGAACTTTAGGACAGCCATTACCGTACCAGAAAAATCCTGGGCACGTTTCCGTGATATCTTTGCAGATTATTGCGAGAAAATGAAAGAAGGTGGCGGTGGTGTCAGCAGCAGCAGCAGCGGTGGCGGAGGAGGAAATGTATTGTCTGAGGGGAAAGGCTCGGTGGTGGCACAGGTACCATCGCCATCTTCGAATACGCAGCCTAATCCCAATCCAAATTTAGACTCTCCCTTAATCAAGTGAAAAAGGCTTTAACTTAACTCGAACATTTGGGAATTATAACTCGTAAACTCGTTTTCAAGTCATTAAGCGAAGTAACGAAACTTGTCAGAGTCTATGCCATCGTCGTCATCGTCATTATTCATCGGCTATGACATCGACATGGTCATCAGAATTATCATCGGTATAATCATTGTTACATCATCGAGACCATTTATCGTCATCGTCACCTCACCTGAGATAATGTCACCATCGCCAGGTCATTATCATCATCAAAACACATCATCATACTTGCCATTAAGCGCGCAAACACC
>NW_011627252.1:623340-638340 GCF_000204515.1 Acromyrmex echinatior | reverse complement strand
TAGTGTTGCCAACTTAGTAGAAATTCTATCAGATATGAAGGTTTTTTCTCTCTGAAGGATTTTTTAGGGGGAAAAATTTAGGAGAATTTTTAGATAACATTTTAGGATAAATATACAAAGAAATATTCAAATTATGGCTAAAATATTGAGAAAATTATAATATATGGAGATAACTTTCGAACAGTGTAACATATAACAGTGTAACATGATATGATTTCTTTAATTCAGTATGTGAAAGTATTAAAATAGAGATATTAAAAAACCAATATTTTCGAAGATATATATATTTTATTCTGATGCATATTGACATGAAATATTAAATTCTCGTAAACTACTGGGTTTTTTTATAATCGTACCTTAATATTTTTATGAACAGAATAATGAGATTAATTGATGTAAAAAAAACACATAGTTGCGTATTTAAAAGATTCATTTTGCCTACATATTTTTTTAAAGCAACTATATATTTTCTTTATATTAATTAATTCATCTCACTATTTTGTTTATAAAAGTTAAGATACGATTATCAAAAAATTAATAGATTACGAAATATTTAATATTTTATATCAATTATGTGTCAAAATAAAATATAAAATATCTCGTAAACTATTGTTTTGTTGATATTTCTACCTTAATACTTTTATATGCAGAATAATTAGAGGAATTATATTATGTAAAAAAATCATATATTCATATCTTTTTGGTGTCTCCACCTAAAAAAACAACGTGGCTAAAATACGTCCACTTGAAACTGTTCTATTTTCTGAATTTGTTTTTTGTTTATTATCAAACATAAGTGAAATATTCAAGGTTTCCAATTTAAGCAGACCATCCTGTATATACATATTCTTTTTTTTTCTTCCAATTGAAATGACAAACTGATCTAAATCTATATTTTTCGCACTGGTGCGAATAAACGGCAAGCAAGTCGTAGAAAAAGAAAAAAATACATACATATTTAAAAAACTATTTAATTAAAAAGAAGCGTATTTAATTGAAATTGCAATTGAATTGAGTACGTAATCGGCGTGTTCGTGTTTTCATATGAGATGAAAAAAATTTTATTTATTTTCTAGATAAACTTATTATATTTCGATAAAATTTATTCCTCAGTTGCATTTTCTTCTAAAATTACAATTTCGGCTGGACTGAATTTACTTAGCACGTAAGTTTTGATGAATATATGAAATATAAATTATACAATAACAATTTCTTAAATATGCACGAGTGGGTAAAAAACATTAAAGCAAGATCCTCGGTTTTATCCATTTTAAGTACATTCTTCAACTTAATTGTTTATTCTATCTTTTAAACACTTATGATTAATACATGCACACATGCACACACATACACAGGATTGTTTCATAATTTGTGAATCATCTCGTTCATGGATAATTAGAGAAGCTAAACTGAATCGAGAAGTTCTGTATTTTATAATTTTCGCAATATTTAATGAAATAATAATTAAAGATCCACAAATGAGCGCATGAAGAGACGTGGTGAGATATTTGGAAGTGTGCTCTATACGAACAGCATGATATTTACAAACTGCTTCTGCTTAGCAAATGTCACTTGTAAAGACTTTTAAACATTTCATTGCGTTCCTAGTAATTATGAACATATGCAAAGCTATTTCTTCGGGTGGATACACTTGTTTATCGCCATACTTATTTGAGAATCTTTTTTAATGATTATGTCATTAATTATTACGAAAATCGTAAAATGGTACAGAACTTATCGATTTAGTTTAATCAGTTCTATCTACAGAGAGATGATTTGTGCATTATTAGACAGCTTATATGTGTGTACATCACATACACACACATACACATAGCGAGAGAGATGAGAGAAGGGGAGAGAGAGAGAGAGAGAGAGAGAGAACGCGTGCGTGCTTGCGTGCGTGCGTGCGTGCAAATTGTACACGAAATTATACAATTCTCAATTAATCTTAAGATATGAGTATCGTAGAAAAATCTTTTGGATTAAGTTTATTTAGTTTCAAGTGAGAATCTATGCAATTAGAAGAATCTAGCAATTAGAAGAAGGTCGCTCATGCTCATATGATTGATGTCAATCCCAGATTTACACGATATCTTTTATATTTTGTACAGATGAAAACGATTCCGAAAATTCTCTAGATTGTTCGTAGTTTTGTAAATGAAACTGCATATTTTTTTTACATAAATCAATTTTCTTGATCATTATGAACGTGAAAGAAATTGACATTTAAAGTCATAATAATTAACGAAATATTTTATATTTTATCTCGATTCTGATGTATGAAACGTGAAATATCTCGCATTTATTTTTAAATAATTTTTAAAGAATTTTATGTATAAAATGACAACAAGAATTAAAAGATAAGTAATCACATTTAAAGAAAGAATGCAATTGCTTATTGCAAATGTATTGCATCTATGCAAAAAATTAGAACGTTGATTGAAAATTTTCTTGTTATTCATATATAAAATGTAGAATGTTAATATAAGAATATTGAAAAGTACTTTATGAGATATTTTATATTTTGCATTAGAATATATCATGACAAAAATATAAGATATCTTTAAAATCTCAATCTATAAAATATAGATTGATAGATATAGATAAAATATAGATTAATATTTTTTTCTACTAATGAGGCAAATCCGATTTATGTAAGAAAAAAACACACTGGTTTAATTTTAAAAAATTGACGTGATCTTGAAATTTCGGAACTGTATTGACTGCAGAATGTCTCCTTCAACTAAACAAATTTTATCCGAGATATTTTTTTATAAAACTTATATATTTTAAGATTGTTGGTAATAATAATTTTAAGATTTGTTGGTAATGATACTTTTTAGTAAAACTCGCTCTGTTGTATGTACATGTGTGTGCATGTGTGTGCATATCATAAGTTGTTATCTAATGAAATGGATAAAATAATATATTCCATTTTTCGTTGACAAGCTTATACACGATCATACTTTACATTCGTCATAAAATTTAATTGATTTTTTCAAAGGCGGAGTGAGATTAGCAAGAATCAATCTGTGCAGACACATTGTATAGTGTTCAAAGGAGCATTGTAAATGAGAATGGGAGATAAAAGTCACAAAAAAATCGTTTAATGGCGCAGATGGTATGATATTGTGATCTATACAAATTACAAATCACGAAAGCATCTACAAGTAGTAGATATTTAAGATATAAATATATACATAGACACACACACACACACACACACACACACACACACACACACACATCCTTCTATGGTGTGACTAGAAAAAGGAGACGCTGTCTTATTAAATGCATACGCGCAATACAGCGTGCAAAACACAAATGTGTTATTAACAAGTGAGGACAACTACAAACGTACCTAACTAAACAAAACGCAAAGAAAGAAAAACAGATATAAAGAAAACAGAAATGAAGATACCGTCTGATACATGTAAGAATAAGCAAAGTAATATAAAATAAATGAAAGAAGAAAAAAAACATGATACTCCTGCCACGCAGTGAGTCTTTAGACAGCTTTAAGAGAATAATTATAAATAATAAAACAATTATTAAATAATTACGATGAACTTTCTATATGTTGAATCGTGTCTAGTGGGAGAAGTACTATCGAAGTAAAGCAACACAAAAGATTAATACTACTATTGCCACACATAAATTAATGCATTTTATATGACTATTGATTATCTCTATTGTATGTTCTTTGGTTTTTTGTTTTTCTTTTTTTAATTTTCTTTGGTAATACATATAACAAAAAGGGTAGCTGTTACGGAGTAGCTTTTGGTGTTTTGTTTGCTGTTTTACGAATGAACGTTGCGCGGTTGGTGAACGAAAGACCTCTTTGCTAGAGTATTAAAAGTATCAGCAAAGTGGCGACGGAGTTCCATATACTTGTGTTTTTGTATATTTGATGAAGTTACACACACACACACCATCACTGTTATCCATTGTCACGCGCTATTATCACGTAGCTTTGTCATAGATATGCGTAGCGAATTATGTGTAGCGATTATCCGACATTTGCGCTATAAACAGGATGTAATCTACATCTTTTGTTGCGGGACGACTACTCATCAATCGCAATAGAAACTTTCTCGCTGCGCGAAGTTCGTAAAAAAAAAAAGTTAAACCTGAATAGTCACCGCGAATATATTGGATCGTGACGTCATTAGCGAGAAATGACACATTAAAATGACTTGCATGTCTTTTATAAATAAAGAGAGAATTTGGATAAAAAAAATAATAAGATAGAAATAATAAGATTGCAAACACTTGTAAAAATGAATGGATGAAAGCTGCCCTTACTTGTCTTGGCAGTCAATAAATAATAAGTAAAAGATGATAAAGACATGTGAACTGTGTTTATTCAATGCGCATGCGTAACTATTTCGCTTCACGTATCTTTTACGACTATTTTATTGACTGTCAGAGTAGGTAAGGATAGCTTTGTCCATTTTTACAAATGTTTTAAAGCGATCTGATTATTTTGTTTTTTCCACATTCTCTTTATTTATAAATGATATGCAAGAAAGTTTCACTTTTTTCGCTTATGACGTCACGATTCAATATGGCTGCGGCGAGTATTCAGGAACCTAAAAATGAAAACTGCATCGTTGCTGCGATTATTCTTATTGTCATTATTATTATTATTATTATTATTATTATTATTACGATTATATTGTCATTATTCTTAATATTATAAGTATTCTTCTTATATTACTACTATGATTAATTATTAATACTTATTATTATCAGAGCGCTAGTTGTGTACTGATGTTATTAATAGCGAAGATTATATTGAATTGGCTTTTGAGCCGGCTGATCTTTTTTCTCTTTTTTTTAGCATTTATTACATAATGATCAATTAAGTTTGCGAATTCAGCAGCTTTTTCCATTCATCTCCTCATTCCTCTTATTCCCAATTTCGATTTCAGTCAAATCTTCCCTATCCTTTCTCACCTATATTAAAGCATATAATATATTTTTCCTCCTTTATTTTGAACTTGCATTTCGTTCATTTTGAGTGGTCCAAAACTTGCGTTTGGAGTCAAGTGTTGTTTCACGAAAGAGAAAGGGAAAACAAAACAACAGAGGCGATACATGTGAACCAAAAAGGAAAGAGAAAGAAAGAAGGAGAACCGGAACGGAGGTAAAGACGAGACGGGGAGATTGAGTGGCGCCATTAGAATTTCGACAGCGTTAAATTAGACGTTACTTAGATTCAGCGATTCAGTGAATTGAGCAGAATTGATTGATTATCTTTCCGCGCGTTGCGTTTTCCTTTTTTTTCCTCCTAGCGTGCTCTCGCGTGTGTGTATGCGTGCGTGAATGTTAAATTTGTGTACATGTGTAAGCTCGACAATCGAAAACGAGCGAGCTACTCTTTGTAAAGCGAGACAAGAGATTGAGAAAAAGGAAAGCCAATCGCAAGGACGATGCGCCGTTGAACACGTTAAATACTGCGATCCTCAGAAGAAGTTATATCTTAGGAGTAATACGTGTCCTTGCGAATTATTACATTTAAATCAATAGGGTATGAGAATCAAAGTTTGTTGTTGCAGAAAACAATTGAGAATTGCTGCGATTGGCCTTTGTATGTCATTTGATTTATTAAAGATAACAATCTGTTGCAAATATTTCGAAGTTCTTCATCTTCCCACATGCATGATACACGAGTACTTTTCGAGCATTGCGATACGTCTGATTATAACAGGAAATTCTAACGAGGTATCGCTTCATTTTGCCGTAACATCGCACACGGGAGCTAAACTACGAATTCCTCGACAGAAATTATTCATAAGTTTTCAATGAGCTAATAGAAAAAAAAGTATATATATTCTTTACTCACACTCGTCATTTTTTTCACTCACTCTCGTGAGGTCATTCGCGTTTCATACATCTATTTATAATACTATTACAATAAAAGATTACACCGTAATGAGATGGTTTTTGAACCATAATTACTTATAAGGGTCGCTTCGTGAGATGTCAAATTCTGATTTTATTGAAACTACTTTGTGTACATTTAAGGTACGTAAAAAGATGAATTTAAAAAATATTAGTTGCAGCGAAAAAAGTTTGAAAGGGTGAAATCATCCTTTTTGTGTAAAGTGGTTTTCAGTTTTTTCGTTATCTCTCGAAAACTACAAGATATTAAAAAATATTTTATACAAAAGTTTTACAATAAAATTAGCTGTATTCATTTGCGTTAATATTTTTTTATTAAAAAAAATTTTTTTTATTGCTCTAAAAAATATTGACGTGAATAAACAGTATAACATGTAGTATATCATTCTTTAAATGTATTGCCGTAATTAAGATAATTTCATAACAAGTGCAAATTAGGACATTGTCTGGAAAGATATGCTACGAATCGAACGCATCTGTGTAAATCTCAAATATCAGTCAACGGAGTAAATGGTCGGTACAATGCCTATTGAGACAATACATTCGTCGGTCATTTAAATTTAGGTCAAGGAACTGAATCTATTAACCTGAAAACGGTCCCTGCGACCTTATGAGAAGCCGCAGGGACAAACATAAGGACAAATATTTAAATGATTTAGAAAGTAGATTTTAAAACAAGCTTTAGTTTATTACTTATCTTATATAAGCAGATAGGAAAAATTAATATAATATTAATTATAAAAAACTATATGAATTTTCGTATACATTTATATATTTATTTATCATGGAATAAGAATGAATTTTTAGTGAGTCGAAGAGATAAACGGAAATATTATACGCATATATATATATATATAAAACACATTACATGGTATTGAAATTTTTTCTTTTAGAAAATCAAGAATAGTATTAGTTTTTTGTTTATACGTTTTTTTTGTTAACTATAAACTCTTATTAATTCTTTCACATATAGTATTAATTAAAGATGAACTCCAATTATGAGTAAATATTGTGTAATAAAATTTTCACAATATATTCCAATATTTTTTTCATGGAAATTGCAGGATATGAAATTGTTTTGCTTGCTTATTTGATTATTATATATAAATAATTATTGATTTTAAATACTGCTAATATCTGTCATGAGTAATCATCACTAATACCAAATTTCTTTGAATATATTCTGAATTATAGTAATTAATAATTATGCATCTAGAAAAATAATATAATCATTAATTATTATTGGTTCAAGTATTTCAAGAGTTCATATATCCGCAAGCATTAAATTTTATATTCTGGATCTCCTGGTAAGTTCAATCAATGAATACTTCACCTGTGAAAAATATTTTTTACACCACTAAAAATCGCCTCGTTGATTGGTTGTTGCTTGCGCTACTTGACGGTTGACGCTTGCATGTGAATGCATCTTTATTGCACCATGTGCACCAGATAGTGCAGGAATAAAGAATAGACCTCATTCTCACATCCTCACATGATACAAGATTTTGATTTTATAATAAAACACGTGTGAGTACATGTACGTGAATTATTATTAAATAAATTTCATATAAATAATTTTTAATACATTACAAAAATTTACATTATGTAAGTATGAAAATATTTATAGTAATTGTTTACTTTAGCCAGATAATCAGTGACAGATTTCCTAACCTCAATAGTGTAAAAATTTACCTTAAAGAAATTCTCGCGTTTGAATGAAATATAAAACTGAAATATAAAACTCTGATGAAATATAAAACAAGTCCATAATATACATGTAATACAAAAGTTAATAATATCAATAATATCTAGAAAAAATTTTATTAACTTTTACCTTATCATTTTGATGATACTTAATTATAAATTTATAGAATTTTACATTACAAGTTGAAGGTATGTATTCTTTTTTAAATTAAAACAAAAATCGTTATAATTATAAAGTAAACTTAAGTTTGTTCTCATAAAGTTTCATTTAAACTGATCGTACAGTTTACAAGAAATTTATATTCAATGAAAAAAGCTAGAATATTTGTCAAATGGACAATATGTACATCAAGTGAGGATCTTACAACTTTTGTTTTGTCATTTTGAAAATATTTATCATAAAATTAACAATAATTATGTATAATGACATAAGATATTGTTAATAACCTTTTTATTCCATTATCTTAATTGTTTTACATATTATGAATAAACTGTCTACTGATTAGGAAGTAGCGCGAGAGAGCTCCTTAAAAATAATATCTCGGTTCGTGGGACAGAATGCTTTTCTCGGCCAAATTCGTTTATTTCGGATAAAAATGCGTCGAATGAGCCTAATTTCATCGATTTGTGAAGTGATGTGGCTAAAGTAAACAGTTACCATATAATAAAACATTGTTTATAAAAATTTTATACTGATAAAATAATGTTTATTATTATTTTATAGCGCCGCAATGTTCATGTTTTGATAGTAACACTTGAAGATATACATTTAAATGTGAATAACACAAAATTAGATTGTTTTGCTTGAGTTTTTATGTGATAAATAGTATTGTCATTACATAAAACTGTTACATAACATGGTTAAGACAAAGAAAAAAAATTTATCCGAATCTGTACAACAAAAAAACAAGAAACAGTTAAATCCATTTGAAGTACATATTAATAGGGATAAACAGAAAGTATTGGGTCGTAAAAGTAAAAATGATCATGGACTTCCAGGAATTTCAAGAGCAAAAGCTATTAATAGGCGTAAACAGAGTCTTCTTCAAGAATATACATTACAAAATAAAAACAATGTTTTCTTAGATAAACGTATTGGTGAAAAGAATTGTTCTATGAGCATAGAAGATAAGGCAACAGCAAGGTTTGCTAAAGAACGCATGAAAGCATATAAAAAAGAAAGCATTTTTAATTTGAATGATGAAATATTGACACACAGAGGGCAAACTCTTGAAGAGATTGAGAAATTTGATGATCCTAGAAGCGACGATGAATTCAGCGATAATGAAAATGATAGTGGCAAGCTGGATAGAAATTTTGTACAAGAAGCTCATTTTGGTGGAGGTATTTTATCGAAAGCAGATTCTGCATTATCTAGAAAAGATCTAATTGATCAGCTCATTGCAGAATCGAAAAAACAGAAGGCAGAAAAACAAAAAATACGCAAGGAAACAATAGATCTCACAGAGAAACTTGATTCTGAATGGAGAGACCTTTTACCTGTTATGTCTGCTTCCAAAAGATCTATGGAAAATGATGAAACCATGAAAACTGATACTTATGATATTGCTGTACGACAATTAAAATTTGAAGCTAGAGGTAATCCATCCGAGAAATTGAAATCAGAAGAACAGATTATTCAAGAAGAAAAAGAGAAATTGGAAAAACTTGAAGCTGATAGATTGGCAAGAATGAAAGGATTTATAAGCGAGACTGGTCAGTTCAGGCATAAATCTGCAGATGACCTCGATGATGGCTTTATAATGGAAACTATTGAAGATACTGATGATATTATTGATGATTCAATTATTGATATCAATATTAATGAAGAAAATAATGATAAAGATGATTATGATAAACAGACAGAAAATGAATCAGAAGACATTGCTGATGAAGAAATAATTAAAAACATAAATACAAGAAAGGATAGTAGTAAAAATCAAGAAAGAATGTATTCAAAATCATCAATCAAAGACAAGTCTGATTTGAATGACAAAGATTCAGAGAGTGAAAATTTAGATGATGAGTCTGAAGATGATCTCTCGGATTTAAAAATGTCTGAATCATCTTGTGAAAATGAAAGTGAAACGGAAGTTGCATTTGTAAATGAAAGTAAAAAGCGTGTTATGTTTAGTAATAATCTGACAGAAGATACTAAACAGATAAATCAGTCGAATAAAATTTCTCATAAATCAATACTGAAACAAAGTAACAGTACACATGTACAAAATTCATGTGATAAAATACAGCAGATCAGAAATGATCTCTTGAAACGAAAAGAGATTATGGAAAAGGCACGAAACGAATTATCTTACACATATAGTGCTCCAGAGAGTTTTGAAGAATTAGAAAAATTGTTAAGACATCATAATGCAGATTATCAATCAGTGATCGTAGATCGTATTATAAAATGTAATCATTGGTCATTAGATGGCAGAAACAGAGAAAAAATGTCTAATTTATTTGTATATTTATTACAACATATAAACAACTGTGCTTCCACAGAAAGTGCTGATGATTTAATTAAATGTTTTCAAATCTTTGACAGGTATAATAAATAAATAAAATAGATATGTATTACTTATTACTTATTACTTATTACTTTACGTATTACTTATTACTTTCATTAGCTTTATATATTAGGTGTTGGAATTAATTCGTAGCGTTTTACAAGTGATGGGAAGTACTTTCATTAATGTATTTTTTAATGCTCATGTGAAATAAATAACATTCTTTCATTAAAAACGCTACGAATTAATTCCAACACCTAATACATATATATTTATATAATGTACATAATAGTCTATTATTAATGTGTAACTTTTATTTTAGATTATGTCCTTATCTTTATGATCTAGCACATATGAATTCAGAGAATGCTAAAATCTGTATACAAGAAGTAATTAAAGAGAAATATGATAAATTTGAGAAAAATAAGACAAAATATCCTGGTATGGACACGGTAAGACAGCGTTCTTATAAAATAATTGATCTAATTATTAGTAATTAAAGTAATTTATAAACATCAATGTGTCCAGTATAAAGAGGAATTGTATAGTGAAAATAATTACTTTATGGATGCAAGTGTTGGGAATATTTCGAAATCAACTTCATTTTTTAAAAATAGAATATGAATTTCTTTACACCAACTAATTTGTCCCATTATTCTATTCATAAAGGTATTGAGGTACGATTATTAAAAAATTAATAATTTACGAGATACTAAATATTTCATTTCATTATGTGTCAGTATAAATTATTTTGTAAACTATTAGTTTTTTGATATTTTTACGTTAATACTTTTATGTGCAGAATAATTAGAGTTCAATCATGTTATGTAAAAAATATATAATTCCATTTAAAACATTTTAAGTAACCTTGACCTGATCTTTAGGACATCTTCTCAAGGTCAATCAAAGTCATCTTGTTTTCCTTTTGTAACTGAGCAATTTTTCTCTGAAACATTTTTATCTTAAACTTAAGGATTTTAATTTATTCTATTGTATGGATTAAAATAGACTACCCTATATAGATTTATGTATTACTTTTCAGCTTATATTCTTTAAATTGGTGTCCTTGTTGTTTCCGACATCTGACTTCAGACATCCTATTACTACTCCTTGTTTAATATTTATGTCGCAAATATTATTGAAAGCTCGTATCAGAAAATATCGAAGTGACATTTCGAAAGGTCTTTTTCTATGCACTCTTATTTTAGAAGTGAGTGTACATTATATTTTATTTATGTATTGTAACATTAAATTGAGAAAACGTATGCTATTTTTATAATTTTTTTTTAATTGCAGTATACAATATTAAGCAAGCGATTTGCACCGTCTGTAATTAATTTTTTACGAGGCATTATCTACATAGCGACGCCTGCAAACTTGACACAAAATATGAAAATTATTCCACCATTCAAAACTGCACATAAAATTTTAGTAGTCAATAAAGTCGAAAATACAAATGATACAAACAACGCACATATGTTTGCAAATGATTTAATCCACGAGGAATTGGATGATATATTTAGAATAAGATCTTTATTGACTGCAGTCAATCTGCTTACCGAATTCAAAAATCAGCTTCAAGAATTAGAAGCAGTATATCCAATATTTGAGCACATTCTTCAATTATTAAAAATAAATGACTTCAAACAGTATCCACTATACGTAAGAGATCACATAAAAAAACTCTGTACGGAACTCGAATTTTTACGAAATAAAAAATTGGAATATATTGTGCAAGAAAAGAAAAGGCCGAAACCTTTAAAAACTTATGAGCCAAAAATAATGACAGTGTAACTATTAAATATTTTTTTTATTTAATTTATATAATTTCATAAATTTATAATTATAATTTATTTTGTATACAGAGTATCCCATAGTTTTTGACAAACCGCTTATGTGCAGATAAAGCGGACTAAACTGAGTTAAAAAGTACCATTTTCTAACAATCATAGTCGTTTTTAGCAATTAAAAGTTGCTAAGCCGCATTTAATAACTACCAGCATCTAGGTATATTTACATCCTTTTTATGCACCGAATATTAAACAAGGATAAAGTGATATTTGAGTGCATTTAGATAAAATGTTTGAATGTAGCTGTGGATAATATCGCATCTCTTCGCGCGATTGCATTCGATGATAAGCTGGACAGATACTTTGCGCTCATTCGATGATTTTTAGTAATTAATTTCTTAACTATTACGAAAATTGCAAAATGGTACAGGACTTTTTGACTGAGTTTAGAAGAGAGTTCGCTCTTCCCGCACACAAACTATCCTTTGTCACAAACAATGTGATACCCTATATATTTTGTATATCTAAATGTTGAGAGAGAGAGAGAGAGCGCATGTAAATTATTTTAAAATTATTAAAATATTATCTAGTATTATAGTATATTTTAATATACGATATTATTTCAAATTTTTTTTTTTGCAGATATAGTGAGAAACGATATAAATCCACGTCAAAGGAAAAAGCAGAAAGAGAAAAACTATTGCATAAATATAAAAGAGAACACAAGGGTGCAATTCGTGAAATAAGAAGAGATCGGGACTTCTTAGCCAAAGTACAAATTGGGCAGCAAATTAAGAGCGATATAGAACGCAAGCAGAAAGTAAATGAAATTTTTGGTGAAGCTGCTATTCAGCAAAGCGAATTTAAAAAAATGAAAAAAAGAAAATGAGATATTGAAAAAGTGTAAATATGATACAAAATTTAATAAATATCTCTTTTAATGTATGTATATTATTATTTAATGTATGCATTAAATAATATTATTTTATTTTTCACACTTATCATTTTTTAATGATAAATTCTTTAATCATTTTAAGAATTTGTTTTTACGACTAGGAAAATTACAATATTAAGATTTTTTTAAATCATAAATAAAAAAATTTTTTGCGAGTTATTTTAGAAAATCAAATAGAATCTAATATTTAAGCTATCATTAAATAATAGCGCTTAAAACTGGAATGCTTTGGTCAAGTTTGGGAAGCGCACTATCGATACTATTTACAATGAATAATTTGTGAAATAAAAGTTATGAGTATATATAAACAAATTTTATTTCTTTTTTTCTATACCAGAGTATCGATTGTGTATCTAAACGTATAAAAGTTATAAAACTTAAGTAAATTTATTAGATACTAATTAGTGAACTTACTCATTTTTGTAATTTTAATTTCGTTTCAAAATATGTAATTAAATCTTTAAATTTGTAAAATAATTTTATAAGAAACTTTTTTAGTTAAACTAAACAATTCTTCTCGCATGCATTACATCTCAATACGTAATGTAAAGAAATGTATTTTTTAATATCTTTAAAATATCTAATTTTAATTATATTGTTGAAATTTAAAAGTAACACGAATATAGGTATTATGGGTATGGTCAACGCGATGTTGCAAACGCTTTAAAGCATTTTTTAATTGGTCAGTTTATAAAATTCTTCTAATTGGTCCATCAAACGCTTCAAAGTATTTGTAGCGAGACTTCGATCACAGCCTAAATATAGAATGTGAATTTCTGTAACGTGGCAGACCAATAAAGTTACTTTCTCATGTGACTCTTATTAGAGGATTTCTAGTGTAAAAATAAACTAGACTAGAAAAATTATTTAACATATCATTGCACATGCTCTGATGCTCGACGCTTGACGTTCGCATGTAAAAGCTTACAGATTTCCATTGGACTTGCACCTTAAAAATGAACGTCGAACGTCAATATGAAAAGGCACCTTTATACATTGCGCTAGTCAGCTACTGTATGTTATATACTGTCTGACTCGAGAATCCAGAGTGTACCAGAGTGGTCAAAGTCAGTCAGACTGTGTGCGGTAGCTAACTCAAAGCAAATTAAATAAAGCAGGGGATGGGTGTCATTTAATCTTCTACTATTGATATTAACTCGTGTCGTTTATCGTAGAGAGATTTTATATAAGGAACTCACCTTTCTCTTTTCGTTACTTTCGCATCGTAATCTAAAAATCGAATAAAAATGCCTGTCTTTCATACCAAGACTATCGAGAGTATTCTCGAGCCAGTGGCTCAGCAGGTAATTCAAGTGTCAAAAGACTCATTCCTTGTTATCATTATTATCGAGATTATTGCCGAATTATTTCATCAAGAAATTCGCCGTAATTTTTTCTAGAATTTCAGGGAATGTTATACATTAATTTAATTAACTGCGAAAATATAATTTATAAATCAAAATATACTTGAAAAAAAAAAGATATAATTTCTTGTTGAATAAACAAATATATGTTTGTTATCTATAAAATATATATATAACTTTTTCTATGACCTGATTTAATTGTTTAATGTAACTGTCTTAATACGTTCGTCGTTTGTTTGTTACAAAAATTACATTTAATATCAGTAATAAAACATAACAAAAATTAACAGTTTTCAGCTGATGTGACATTTGAGCTCATATTTTGACATAAGTCAAATCAGAGGATAACCTCGTTGTTTCATCTACAATGCTTTTTATAGGACTATGACATCATATCTATATATAGAACAGGGCTGTTATACTTATCCTTCAGACATATCACAGTTTCTAAAATGAAATTTAATCTCTTTGGCTGAAAGGAAAATCTTCCCCACGTATTACTAATTCCAACCTGTCCAAATATGGACATGTTGGAGCATATAGTATCACATCATCTCCCACATGTTCCCACATATTAGAATACTAATGAATCAACTTTCATTTTATATTTTAATATGTCTGAATTTAAATATGTATGTATTTTTATAATAAACAGCAATAATATTAATGATAGCATAAATAACAGCAATAATATTTTTTTTGTTTATGATTTTTTTATAGCACTTACTTTTTTCACGATGCAATGAGGTAACTGGATATATATATATATA